>PVKP010004110.1:0-101191 GCA_004027715.1 Plecturocebus donacophilus | reverse complement strand
TTTTACTATTTTTTATTTATTATCCTTTAAGCTCTGGGGTACATGTGCATATCATGCAGGTTTGTCACATAGGTATACACATGTCATGGTAGTGGTTTGCTGCATCCATTGCCCTGTCATCTACATGTAGGTATTTCACCTAATGCTATCCCTCCCCAATCCCCCCAACTCCTGCTATTCCTCCCCTAGCCCCCTACCCCTAGGCCCCAGTGTGTGATGTTCCCCTCCCTGTGTCTGGTATTTTTTTTAGACTTGCTTTTCTCTTTTCCTCTGTTGTCATATTTTTGTTTTTGTTTTTGTTTGGTTCGACTATTTAAGAGGAGGGTATCTTGTTTGACTCAACCAAATTAAAATTTATTGAAATTGGTTTGGGGGAAAATCCTGCCACATTACCAAGTCTGGGTTTTTTTAATGGCATGAAAATTGATTTGGTCGACTTTTCCTTAGTTGATAAAATAAGCACTTTTATATCATGCCTCTTTTAGGGTGAAATTATTTTTCTCTTAACTTTTAAAAGCAGGCAAATCCAGACAACCAAATATTTTATCTGCCATCAATATATATTGAGAGAGAAAGAGGTGAAAATTGTCAGTGTTTTCTTGTGAAAAGCGTAACATATGCCTTCCCATTTTGCAGGAAAGGAAAGATTTAATTTACATGGCAAGGGAAAAAATGGACTTAAATTGCTGTTTATAAACCAAAGTTTCAAGATACATAAGGAAATAACACTTTGGGGTCATACTAAAAATTATTTTGGGAATTGAAGTTAGATTTGAATTATTTGCTCTTTAGATATATGGTAACACCATTTGAAGAAGACTTACCTGAAACTTATTCTCATTCATTAAATATTCATAGGCAAGATAGCATCATAGTTCCTACCTATACATAGACATTCTATAATGTCTTAATATTCCTTTTAGAATTGTCATTTGTTGATTATATTAAACGTTAGCCCATCATTTTTCTCCAGGTCCTCTGATCATCCTTTGTGTCTTCAAGAAATCTGAAGTTTCTTATTTTCTCATCTCTCAGTATATAGATTTTCCACAGGCTGCCACTATACCCCGTTTCAGAGGACTGAGCCTTGAGAGTTTCAGGTTCTCTGTCTCACTTCACCCTGTAGCATAACACACTAACACAAATCTTGAAAAATCTACTTTTTGCACTTAACTAAGACACCAACCAGTCACACTGGCAATGGATTTTTTAAATAACTGTAATCTTGCTCAGGCCAAGTTTATTAAGTGTAACTCTATTCCCAAGATAATTCTTAATCAAACTTTCATGTAATGTAAATAATTACTATGATAGTTAGGTCTAGAAGAGGAAAGATACCCCCCCCCCATTACTTTATTGATTAAGCTGACCACTGGAAGTCTTTGTTTGCTTTGGTAAGTTACTTTTGCCCTTCAGCATACTACAAATCCCCATGAATCACAAAGCAAAAATGTTTTTTAAAACCCTTATAATCTGAAAAAAATGTTATTGTTAGACTACCAGTGGATGCAATTTTTAAAAGTTCAAATAAATAAGGGAACATATATATTATTTTGAGAATGAAAGATATCAAATTGCATAGGGAAAAGGAAACAATGACAAATCTCTATCTTCACAAGGGTTTTAGATATCGAGGATATCTAACTTGCTGACATTGAACATATTTAGAATTAAGCAGATATTGTTTATCATGAGGAATTCAAACTCAATATGATCTCTCATATTAGAGTTCACCCATAAGATTCTGTTGTAGCAATATCCACAGTTTTTCACAGAAATAGATGTCAATTATATAACATGTGAATTCAGCAAGCAATTACATCTCCGGAAAAGAGTGTTCACTTATGTAAAATATGACAATATGAGTTAGTGATCGATTTTCCATAGTGTGAACTTAAGCTTTTAATTAGGTATTACAATACCCCCAGGAAATCAAAACTTTTTGATGGAATAGCTCTTTTTTTCCCACAATGTAAATCTTTAAAATGTGGGAGCTAGATATTTCTGTATTTACTTTACAAGCGAGGACAGTATAATGCAGAGAGCTGAAACTACATGATAATATTATATATGTTTACATATTCATATATTTGTGTATATAGACATACAAACTTCAATGTAGGAGATTCTGTATTTAACTCTTTTCTTTTAAATTTTGCAATCTGTATACATTCTGAAGTAAGATTTTTTATTTTTAGTACTTCAGGAAAAATGAATTATTGAGACTCAGATATTCTAAAGTTAATATTTAAATTTGCTGGTACATAAAAGGAAGAATTTTCTTAGTTTTGATTTTCTCTCTTTCTCTCCCTCACTCTCTCTCTTTTTGACTTTGTTGCAGGAATGCCCTTTTAGCTATTTCTTTTAGAATCTTTAAAAATTAAATGCCTCTGGTCTAGTGTTTCAGAAATGCACTCTGTTAGATCTTACCCTTGTGGTGTAGGCTGCCTCAGGATCGTCTTCCAGTACCCGGGAAAGTCCAAAGTCAGACACTTTGCACACAAGGTTACTGTTGATTAAGATGTTTCTAGCAGCAAGGTCTCTATGCACATAGCCCATGTCAGAAAGGTACTTCATTCCTGCAGCGATGCCTCTCAGCATGCCAACAAGCTGAATCACAGTGAACTGCCCATCGTTCTTCTGTAAAGGCAAAGTAGAAATATTAGTCTAGCGACACCAATCACTGCGGGAAAATATGAGTGGTCTGTATTCAATGCTCTAAATTGATACCATCAATCACTAAAATTCATATGTAGTTTCTATCTGAAGGAGAATGGGAAATGTTAGAAAGTATATGGTTAACCTGGTAATGTTTATCTTTCCTCTGATTGGTCACAGCAGATAAAGGTTTTGAAAACTCCGGTGAAAAATCTCATGTAGTTGCCTTTTTCTGCACCATAACTCCTTTATTCTCAGTCACCATAGGGGTTTATTCACACTCCAACCTATTACCTGCCTTGGGTCAACACTATACTATTTTGAGGTGATTTAAAATAAGCTAGCTGGATAGACATATTAAGGTAAAGAAGAAACGGCCAGAAGAGATAAGGGAGTTTCTGCAACAGCAGTTGGGAGATGGGTGACTGAGCAATGACCAGGAATATGTGAGCAATTTTTGGAAGTTTGTCATCTTTGTCAGGGGCACTGAACTTATTGCAGTTACACAAACTCATAAAGCTCAATGGATGGCTACTTTAAAATAAAGGAACGATGTGACTCTAAGAGACTGGAGAACTTAAAGATGTGTTTAAAAAATTTGGTAAGATAATTTGGTAGAATCTGGTGATTGGAAGGAAAATTTAATTTTCAGTGGACCATTATCAAATTCATTGCATAGGCTCCTCTTAAAATTGTTATCAATGCCACAGTGCTGTCACTTCTTCCTGCCAACAGTAATGATCACTATATTAAATATACAAACTGCCGGTGTATATGTTTAATCAGGCCTACAAATATGTTCCGTGGTCAAACACATGCTATTTACTAACAAAGTGGGTTGCCAACATTTAAAATTTAGAGATTTGCACATAAAACGATCTTAAAAGGTCTTAGCCTGAAATCCTGGTGATCTAATATTAGCTACTGTGGATTACCACATGACCTCTGCTGGTACAAGTAGGGACTGGTCCTCAGGTGGATTAGGAACACTTAGACTCCAACTTGACACCTTCATTAATGACTTGCCTGGGCTATTTACACATGTTTTTGCAAATTAACATATACTTACATAAAAATTTAGGGGTATATAATTAGGATTTGTGTGAGTTTTCTGAAAAAGACAATTTTCAAGCCAATATTCATTTTGGAGTATAATTATTGTGGCTCTATAAATTTATATTCTATTAAAAACTCAAGCTTGAAAGTGGCTCAATTTCAACTTCAACATCATAGCCAATATATAAATAACACCTTAAATAACTAAATTATTCTCAAATCCTACCTTTAAAAATGTATCTAAAGAGCCATTCTCCATATACTCTGTCACTATCATCACTGGTTTACCTGAAAAGAAAACAGAGTCATATAACCTGCTGCTCTTCGATTTTGCATTCTTATCTGGGAAAAGCTTACCCAGAAATTTTTGTTAGTGGCCAAACTATATATATTATATAGTGTATATATATTCATTAACAAATGTCCTCTTTGAGTAAGAGGCAAATTCCTGATATAATGATATCTTACTATTATGGGTGAGTCAGTGAGAAAAATGTGTCACAAGGTTAATAACAGATGATATTTAAGATTCACACACACACACACACACACACACACACACCCTTGCCAATATTATAATTTATGCAGAAAATATGTTTAAGGATAATTCTATGAGTTTTAGGATAAATTCTATTTTAATAGAAGTAATAACATAGCATATCCAATATTATTCAGCAAAACACTCAGAACATATTCATCTTTCTCATTCTTACAATTCCAAATGAAAACTCCTAACCTATCTTACTGCCCTGTTTATGATGCCTTGAATGTATGTAATGTTTTTCCTACTTTACCTCTATGTTTTTGTAACTCCTTTCCCTACGACTACCTGCCTTTCCTCTCTGCCACACACTTATAATCTCTATTAATCCCATTTTTTATTCTTTATTTTTTTAAAGCTCTGTTCTAATTGCTACGTGAAAGCTTTCCTTAGCAACCACTATTTATGATGAAAAGAGTTCTCCTCCTTTCATATCTGACATTGACATGTAGCCTAGAGGTTAGCTGGACAAACTCTGGAGCCAAACTTCTTGGATTTTCATCCCAGAACAATCACTCACTACGGTGTGATCCTGGGCAATTCGTACCTCAGTGCCTCAGTTTTCTCATCTGTAAAATGGGAATAGCAATCGGATCTACCTCATAGACTTTTTGTCCACCAAGTCACATGGTTATCCAAGGCACTAAAAATAGTGCTTATTGCTCAGCATTTACTATTCGAGGATTTAACATTTTAAAAATAAATTTTATCAACTTTGCATCTGTGTGTTGGCTTCCTTGCTAGATTAAGTAGACTAAGAGAACCAGATCATCTTAATCTCTATAAAACTTGACATTTTTTATATAGTATGCCTGTAATAGACGAAAACAGCAAGATAAAAAATTCTTACTATACAAGAAAATAGAACACAGTTGTTAGTTTTATCATTCCGCATTTTCATTGTATTTTAAGATACGCCCCATTGCTCTTTAATAGAAATCCATGACATAAAACTTATGTGTTAAAGTATTTTGAGTTAAGAAAAGTAGATCTATGACAATAAAATTATCATACATGTCAATTAATTAACCTTTTAATTTATAAAGAGAAACAAAGACTATACAATTGTGAAATCCATTATAATTAATTTAATGCATTCTTCAGAAAAGTACCTGTATTTTACTGGATAATTGATTGACTCAGGTCATAGAATGACAGCTTGCATATTTATGTATATCACATTATCCAGAAGTGCAAATTTAGATATAGAACTTTTGATGATTATATATGAAAAAGAAATAAATGGGAAGAAAAAAGAATTTTTCATTCCCAGATCACTTAAAACTCACTGTTTATAATAAGGTAGGACAAGTCAGTCTAATTCTCACTTAATTATTTTCTTATAAAATACTTTAGAGACAATATTTCTTTAAATAGAATGTGACAAATGTATTGCAAAGGCGGACACATTTTCTTATCCTCTAAAGTTTATAAAAGTTGTAAAAAATGTTTGTCTATAATAATTTATTTGACACAGGTTTGTGCCTGTCCATGTTAGGTGAGAGATCACATATGCAGAGATTGTGCATTTTTGATGTAATTTAATCTGCATCTTGAAGAGTGAAGGGGTCACTCGTGTAATAAAAGGTGTCCAGAGTTCAGGAAAAAAGGTGACACATGTCTATCCATATTATCAAGAAACAGCCCATCAAGTTCAAATATAGTCAGAGCTCTGATTTTTTCTGTTTTGAAATCATAGTCACAGGAGATGAGGTGGCAAATACTGACTTTAAAACTGGATAGAAATGAAATTTCTTAGTAGATAAATAATTATTTAGATTGTAAGTGGTTCTGAGAACACAACAGGAAAAAAATGATAAAAAATTTTATATCCTTATTATGATTTTAATCTACAATCTTGAATAGAAAATGCTTGCAACTTAAACTTTAATTATCGTATCAGACTCTTTTTAAAGTACCTCAGGCAAACTCTAAAATAGACAGAATTCCGAGTTGGGCCCTTTATGTCCCATTCTCACATCTCAGAGCCTATTTCATATCCATCTGAAGTCCTTTTCTTTCCAGGGTACAAAACTAATATACCCCTCCCAGGAGAGATAGCCCCACTGTTTAGGCACAGGTACCTATATGTCAGAATTTATACCAGTGATAATGCCAAAGTATCCTGGATCACCCCATGATATTCAGCATTGTCCCGTCATTTGCCCAATTTGAGGAATTTGAAAGTACTCAGCAAAGAAACGGTTACGCACATAAAGAGCACACATGGGCAACTCCAGTGTCAGCTTTTTACCAAGAGAATAGAAATATTTCAATTTACAACGAATAGAGCCAAAATGTTATGTACCTGACGAAGATAAGCCCTAATCTAACTAAAAGGAGGCCTAGATTTTCTGGAATCAGCTTATAATTCCAGAAATCCTCCCTGTGTGACTCTTACTTGGACTCTGACTGATCTCTCCTCTTATTTAAAAAATCTATTGAGAGGATTATCACATTATAATGAATTGAAAGAACTGAACTCCAGCAGACACCTAGAGAATATAGTCTCAGCTTTTCCTGCCTGGTACCTCTAAGCTCATAGCATGTGAACAGACACCTTGTGCTCCACTAATCTATGTTATCATTATCTCCTTTACCCCATGTCCTTTATGTTTGCAGGGCTTTTACTGTATTTCTACTTACAGCATTTTCAGTTTCTTTCCTCTTTCTTTGCCTAGAATTTTATTTTTCTGCCTAACTTTTCATATTTTAGGCTTTCTTCCTAGATTTATGGGTCAGTGGTAAATATTACTGCTGCTCATCCAATGTCTAGTGAGTAGGATTTGGATGGAATTATCATATAAAAATTATCTTTTTCTTGGGAAAATCTGTACCTTAAATTCAACCCCAAATTCATTGAACTTAGAAGAAAGAATTTATATTCTAAAGAGAATGCACTGATCAGATGACTTATTAAAACTGAATAATATATATTTGGGGAGAAAAAGGGAGATGGGCACCTGACATTCATCCTGTAAGATTTTTCAGCTTAGAGTCACCTGATTTTAAAAGTCAGATAAATTATTTATGACACTGTAGGTTGTGATGTGAAAAACAAAAACATTATTTGAGAAAGATGATAAGGACCTAAAGCACCTCTCATATTTTTCATGATGGGGGAAAGCAATTAAAATGGATGTTTGCAAACAAGTATGATCTTCTTTTGTTGACAAGAATAGGACACTTCAGGACCCATTCGATTATTTTTCATGTTTGAGTCATTTTAATGCTAATTACATTTAGTTTGGCTTATGTTTTGTCTCAGTTCCTGCTAGCCTGCAAAAATGACATAGCAATAATTAACATGGCTTACTCTAACCCTTGTAAATTCAATAAACTGTATAAATCATTTTCCATTATCCAGCTTGAAATACAAAAAGTAGATCTGCCAATATTTTGAAAGCATGTTATCAAAAATCCATATAAAAAAAAGCTCATAAAGCATGTCAAAACATGATTTTAATCACAGAAGAGAGTTTTTATATTACTTTATATTATTTACTGAGGGCCCAGACCAGGGAGAGTTCATGAAGTAACAGAAATATATTATTTGAGAAAGTTACCTTTATTATTGATAACCATAAAAGAGCTCAAATTTATTGAGCATCTACTCTATAAGGCACTGTTATTAATTGATATTAAAATTCTGTAACTGTGATATCATAATAAACTTTTTCAGAGAAGGCAAGTAAGGCTCAGAAAGGTTCAATATATTCCTTGGGTTGTCTAGAGCAAATTATATAATGAGTAAAGTTGAGAATCAAATTGATATCTATCTACATATTAAGGCTATTTTCCTTTCTCTCATACTGTGATACCTATAAATTCAAAATATTTACTTTAATTTCATTTTAAATACTCACATATATTCATTTTTTGTATGTTAATACAAACTTGGGAATCACAAATGTGTCATAACTAATTATTCAACCATTGATGGCAGATCTAGTTCAGGAATTCACCTTCTGTCAATAACTATTTTTATATATGTTCATTACCCATATATGATCCAAAAAGTCTACTGTGAAAATCTTGGATTATATTCATAAGAGATACTTAAACTAGTTAAACCCACAGAAGCAAAAAGTAGAAAGATAATTTCCAGGAACTGTGGGGACAGGGAAGTTGGGGGGGTTGCTGTTCAATGAGTATAAAGTTACAATATGCAAGATGAAAAAGTTCTAGAGATCTGCTGTACAATCGTATGTTTGGGGCTAACAATATCGTACACTTGAAAAAATATTTAAGGGTGTATATCTCAATGTGTGTGTGTATGGTTTTTCTACAATTACAAAAAAATGAGGTGGTTTTCGTTTTTGTTTTTTGTTTTTGTTTTTGCTTTTCAGACAGTCTTACTCTGTCACTCAGGTTGGAGTGCAATGGTGTGATCTCAGCTCACTGCAACTTCTGCTTCCCGAGTTAAGTGATTCTCCTGCCTCAGCCTTTCAAGTACCTGGGATTACAGATGTATGCCACCATAACTGGCTAATTTTTGTTATTTTAGTAGAGATGGGGTTTCACCATGTTGTCCAGGCTGGTCTTGAACTCCTGACCTTGTGATCCACCTGCGTTGGCCTCCCAGAGTCCTGGGATTACAGCTGTAAGCCACTGCGCCCTGCCAGAAATGAGGTTTTTAAAATTTATTATGTGACTTTTTTGGTGCTATTATCCATCACAAATCTCCAAAAGAGAAGACAATGTGCCCTTCTTGGTAATACAATTCTTTGCCATAAGACATCTCAAAGTTAAGTGAAACAACTTTAGGGAATGTTGATCTAGTCCTTGTTTCTCAGAGTATGGTCTCTGACAAAGAGCACAGACATGATCTGGGAACTTACTAGAAATGTAAAATCCCAGTCCCCAATTAGATCTATTGAAACAGATTCCGCAATTTAGCAGTATCCCCAGAGACACGTTAAATTTTGTGAAACACTAAACTAGGCCACATAGCAAGACTTGCAGCTAAATGAATTTGTATTATTTTCTTTGCATTCATACCATCTGCCTTTCTGAAACCATTAGCTCATCAATAAACACATGATATCACTTAGGGCTATCAGGGAGCATTTCATTTAGAAGCCTCATAATTCACTGGAAAATAATTGTCACTGGGTTTCTCTTAGAAATATTTTTTAAGACTTGTAAATGATTAAAAGTAAACCTCTGCTTATACTTATAGACCTATAGTATTATTTCAGTATGCCATCTTATTTGCATTGTTTTCTATTTACTATACTTATGTTTGCAGCTGTTTGATATTTCTTTTGTTCTTACCCCAATGGAAACTTGGGATAACACGAATATGGTGAATCAGTTTTTAATGGCTAATGATCAACCAGAAAATAGGATCTTGTGCTTGTGGTAGGAATGCTTATTAAAAGGGAAAAAACAAAACAACAAAAATAAAAGCAAACTATGAAGCAGAACTTAGAAATGGACTCAGCTATTTTAATTTTATTATGGTTCTTGTTTGCTGGCTAACATGTTGGGACAAGCCCTTTGTAAAGTTAAATAATTTCAGATTTGGGAAATAAGATAATATCAAAATCTTGTATACCTCACCTGAGACGGGGCATGGAAATGCAAAATGTCTCTATGGGTAGAAATTCCAAGCTTTCCAAAATAACCTCTTTATTTCAGATTGTTTACGTTGACATAAACTTTCTCAATAGATGTTCATTTCTCAAATTGAAAAGAAATTAGAATAGTTCTTACATTAGTGAAAGTGGTTAATACAGTAGTTAATTATGGAGTCAGAAATTACAGAATTTTCAGAAGTGATGGAGAATCTAAAAATGATCAAATCTGACCACTTTGATTTATTAATAATAAAAACAAACAAAACAGTTTTATTTGCTAACAGACAATCTGCAAATCAGTAAAACTCTATGAACCGATTTTTTTAGATGATTGAGATTTAGATTCTTTCAGAGAAAATACTTGGAAATCTTTCATTTTCATAAATATATTAAACACCTGTGTCTGCCTTAACAAAGAAAAACAAATACCAAATTAATGAGCTTGCTTCCATTTCTGCTTCAGTTTTTAAAGTTATTTATGTGTATTGTTGTTTATAACTGGTTCATATAATTTTATTTCTTCTTGTGAAATGGAAGACATAAAATTCAAGTTTACTCATATTTGAACACTTTTCTTTTTACTTCTTAGGACTAAAGGTAAATCCAACTTGATACACAACCTCTGTAATTGTATGCTAATAGGCCTCTCAAATTTTAGACGTTCACAACTGAACTACTGATTACCAAGCATAATTTTGTTCCTCTCAAAATTTCCCATAATGCAACTCCTTTCTTTGAGGTACTTAGGACAAATAATTTATGGTTATCATTGACTCCTCTCTTTTTCTCATACTTCACATCCAATTCAGAAGGTTTACTGCGATTGCCTTCAAAATATCTACAAAATCCAACCACTACCCTCTACCATGTTAGGTCATTACACTGACCTAATCCATACGATATGTGAACAATGTTAAGTAGCTTCAGTGCCTCTCTGCTTCAACACTGGGTCCTACCATCTTTTCTTAACTCAACAGCCTTTCTGGTCCTGTTTATGTGTAAATCAAATTTTGTCCCATTTTAGCTCTAAGTCTTCAAAGTTCAGATTAAGAGATGGTCTTTGCAGGGACCAAAGAGTCTTTACATTACCTGTTATCCTACTACATCTTTAATCTAAATCCTTACTGAAGACTCCTGTCAATCATTGCACTGTAGCAACAATGGGTTTCTTGCTGTTTCTTGAACATTCCAGGCAAGTTCGCTTAGAGCATTGCTACTCGCTCTTCCTGTAACAGACTGCCGCCAAATATCTGTAAGACTCAAACCTTTAATTTGTTCACGCCTTATCTAAGTGAAATAGAAACTATTCACTCTCAACAGAAGCAATCCCTAATCTCCTTACTCAGCTTGATTTTCTCCACTTAACACTATTATCATAAGCTATTTGTTTATTTAATTTCTGTCTGCATCACCTAAAAAGATAAATGCTATAAAGGCAGAAACTCAGTCGGTTTAATCTCTGCTGTAGCCCCAATGATTAGTAAGAATAGGAATAGATTAGGTGATCAACTACTATTTTTGGAATAAATGAATGTTTCTGGTCAAGCAGGTACAGAATGACTAAATACGAGGTTGGTTATATCTACTATTTAGGAGTTTGAATTTTGGAGTCAGAGAGCGCTGTTTTAAAATCTGGCATTATTCCCATGCTAGTTTTATGATATTGAATAAGATACCTTTTTAATGTTAATTTATCCCTTCTGTAAAATGAAAACAAATACTAATGTCTATAGCATAGATTTATTGTGCAGATTAAATGAGATAACATATAAAGAAACTAAGCTTAGTAAATTCTTAAGGCAATGTGAATAATTAATAATGGTATATGCAAGATCTTATTTTCAAGCAATTACCTTACTATTAATTTTAATTTTTTTCTTAAAAGCCTATGGTTTTATAGAATAACGTTTTCAAATTTAAAACATAAACTGTATCATTTTAACTAGCTTAAGATGTTTACATAGCTTCAATTTATTCATTCAATATTTTAATTTCCTTCATTTTTAAAGTTACCTAATGTGTCTGGCCCTTGGCTAGACACAAAGCGGGTTATAAACCATGCCAATTTCAAGAAGTTTATTGCATAAGAAGAGTGATAAAACAGGTGAAGATATATTTACGAAATAACATATAGCATGACAGAGTACACAGAAATGCCACTGATATTTAGAAAATTACTTCTGGCTTAGAATTCATTCATTCAGAACATACATAAATTGCTACACATGCTGGGCTTGGATCTAGAAACACACAAGTGAGCAAATCAAAAATGCCCTTTGAAGTTTGTATTTTGAAGCTTGTACACTAATGTAGAACTGGGAAGCTTTTCTTTACTCAGCTATTCAGTGTAATTGAAGGTCTACTTTATGCCAGGCAGACACTCAGGATTGAAGGAAAAATGAAGATAAATGACGCTTATCTCATAGAGGTCACATTTGAATTAAACCTGAAGGTCAAGTAGAGAGGAAAGAGGACATTTTAGAGCTGAGTGAAGTATCTCAAGAGGGCAGGACAAGAATAAGGTAGAATTTTCCAGAAAGAAAATAGTGGAATATGGAAATGTGTATCAGGTTAAGTATGAAACTCTACGCATTTGGGTTGTTTGCTCGACTGCTGATGAAGCATGACAGGAAAGCAGTGATTTGAGGGCAGTGTTTATAGAGTGGACTAAAGTGGAAAAGTGACAAAATGGGAAGAGTAGTGGAAGATTGTTGAAAAAATGTTAGTTAATGCATAATAAGAGTCTGTATAAAGAAAATAATCTCACTAGACAGAATAAAGTAATAAATTTGAAAGAGAATTATAAATTTACACAATAAGTCAAAACTGGCAGTTCAAGTAATCAATGTAATTGGATGTTCTATCTCTGCAGTTACAGAAATAAAGAGAGGGGCAGAGATTCCTATAATGGTTCTCTAATATTTTGTTTAAATTCATTAATTTTACAGAACTAAGCTTATTCATACATGATTCTAGATTAAGAAATAAAACTATGACTAATCCTAATACTCAATAGATGTTCCTTTAGTCAGTTTGGATGATAATTTTTCACTGATGGGGGATGAAATCTTCAGGAACTAAGGATGCAGCAATGAAAAAAACTATCATTTTTTTTCCTTTTTATCTTTTTCCCGAATCTCATTAAATAGTAAAAAGCTGGCACCGTGTCTATTACACTAAAGTATCTTGCGTTTCAAATGAGTCAATTAAGCCAAGACCTGTGCGTTTTTTTTACGTCATTTGTCATAAAAGCTCTTTAGAATATATGTAACTATTTATGATCTTTCCTGTTTCACAATAAATCACAGAAGAAATTTGAATGTGGATTCAAACTTCTGGCATGTGACAGTGGAAAGATGAAGGCTCAAGATGACACCACCCATAGGAGTGCTACTTCAGACTCCCCACCTCAGCTTCAATCAGAAAAATCACAAGATTTAGTTGCACTTATGTCTCATTATCTGTGTGCTGCAGGTTGAGAATAATTGCTGAATAAATTAGTATCAGATCAGAGAGCATGAAATTAAGGACACAAATAGAGTGAGTTGCAACATGGTAAATTAAAAACAAGTTGAAGGCTTCCTAAGTTGAATATCAAGAGCTAAATTTATAAAGGGGAAATATAGTTTCAATTCATATAGAATAAGAAGTAAAAGCAAATAAACATTGTAAGTATTTACATTTTGCTTTACATATTTGTGTAGCCTCATGGTGAGCAGCATCATAGGACAGAATATTTGATTAAGAAATTAGAAATTTAATGAGCCTGGTGCAGTGGCTCACACCTGTAATCCCAACACACTGGGAGGCCAAGGCAGGCAGATCATGAAGTCAGGAGTTTGAGAACAGCCCAGCCAAGAGACCAGCCTGGCCAATATGGTGAAACCCTATCTCTACCAAAAACACAAAAATTAGCCAGGCGTGGTGGCAGGTGCCTATAATCCCAGTTACTTGGGATTTGAGGCAGGCAAATTGCTCGAACCCAGGAGGTGGAGTTTGTAATGAGCAGAGATGATGCCATTGCACTCCAGCCTGGGCGACAGAGCAAGAATCCAACTCACAAAAACAAAAACAAAAAAACAAGAAAATTAGAAATTTAAAACTGCCTTTCTAACCACAGAAACATTTTTTAGACTAGAATTCACAGAATTTAGATATGATCATTTGTTGATATTGACACTAGCTTCTAAAAAATGCATATACAATATATGAGAAATTTGTTCATATTAGCATAAGAGGTTGTCTTAGTTTATCTCAGGATCCATTCAAATATACAAGTTTTGTAATAAATTAAAGGTCTTTACCAAAAGCATTGGTAACAAAAGCCAAAATAGACAAATTGGATCTAATTAATCTCCAGAGCTTCTGCACAGCAAAAGAAACAATCATTAGAGTGAACTGGCAACCAACAGAATGGGAAAATAATTTTGCAATCTACCCATCTGACAAAGGGCTAATATCCAGCATCTACATAGAACTAAAACAGATTTACAAGAAAAAAACAAGGAAACCCATTCAAAAGTGGGCAAAGGACATGAACAGACACTTTTCAAAAGAAGACATATATGAGGCCAACAAACATATGAAAAAATGCTCATCATCACTGGTCATTAGAGAAATGCAAATGAAAACCACATTGAGATACCATCTCATGCCAGTTAAAATGGCAATCATTAAAAAATCTGGAGACAACAGATGCTGGAGAGGATGCGGAGAAATAGGAACACTTTTACACTGTTGGTGGGAGTGTAAATTAGTTCAACCATTGTGGAAGACATTGTGGTAATTCCTTAAGGACCTAGAAATAGAAATTCCATTTGACCCAGCAATCACATTACTGGGTATATATCCAAAGGATTATAAATCGTTCTATTATAAAGACACATGTACACATATGTTCACTGCGGCAGTGTTTACAATAGCAAAGACATGGAACCAGCCCAAATGCCCATCGATGATACACTGGACAAGGAAAATGTGGCACATATACACCATGAAATGCTATGCAGCCATAAAAAACAATGAGTTTGTGTCCTTTGTAGGGACATGGATGAATCTGGAAACTATCATTCTCAGCAAACTGATACAAGAACAGAAAATCAAACACCGCATCTTCTCACTCATAGGTAGGTGTTGAGCAATGAGAACACATGGACACAGGGAGGGGAGCAACACTCTGGGATCTGTTGGAGGGGACTAGAGGAGGGACAGTGTGAGTAGGGAGGTTGGAGAGGGATAACAAGGGGAGAAATGCCAGATATAGGTGATGGGGGGATGGAGGCAGCAAACCACATTGCAATGTATGTACCTATACAACAGTCCTGCATGTTTTTTACATGTACCTCAGAACCTAAAGTGCAATTATATATGTATGAATTTATGCAAAATAAAAAAATATAGTATGTTTACATAAGTATTTAGTATATGATTTTTGTCTTCAGGGAACATGTGTTTTTTTAGCTAGAGAGCTGAAAAATATGAACAAAAGAGACAAAATTTAGTGGAAGGTTTGAATAAGACTTTTATACAAAATGAAGAAATGTTATAGACTTACAAAAATTATCACATAGGCACAGTGATCAAAGAAGAAATTACTTCAGAGCAAAGTATAAGGGATTGTTTCACAGAGTTGGTAGACTTTAAATAAGGTTTCAAAGGACTTGAAAAAGTAGTGAACATGAGGGTGTAAATTTCAGAGAAAGAGGCAATGAAGGCAGGGCAAAATATGAGGTATTTTAAAATGGACTAAGCATAAAATGGATATGCAGAAGTTCAGCACATAGGAAGAGAGATAAGTGGAAAAGTAGTAGCTATTACTAAATAAGTACTTACTTTGTGCCGTGGCCATTCTAAACTTCATCTACATTAATTCATGTCACCTTCACAATGATGCTATAATCTATTCTAACCCCATAGCATTAATGTGGAAACTAAGGTTCTGAATGTTTATGATGTGCAAAACCACATAATTGTTTATGTTTGAACCAAAATTCAAACCACATCACTAGATGCATAATCCATGTTCTTAACTATTAGGTAACGTGGTCTTCCATGATAATAACAGTAATCTGGCATTGTTCTAAATATTACATTTTAACTCATCATGAAGGGTAGATTGACTACCTTGGAGTTTGTATTCACCCTGGGGTAATGGGAAGTCATAGTGAGAGTTTATTTTCAGAAAGTTAAATTTGGCAGTCATGTGAATGAGACAATGAAGACGGAAATTATTAAATATTTGCTTAGTATTATTACTGGTACCATTATTAAGAACTATGTTTTATATGAAATAATACCATTTCTGCATCGCAAATAAGTTTACTGAATCTTTAGTGTTATGAGTCTTGCTCCTATAGTATCTAGCAACACTTACTATCACAGATGTTTTTCAAGGTTCTTCTCAGAATAGAGCCACATTCAAACTCTTATTTTATGGCATCTGTGACCATATTTTTATATCATATTCTTATTTCACATATTCCCACACATCCATTAAAGAATATCCTTGTTATAAAACATTTTTGCTTTATTTCATTTAAAAACTATGTTTTTTTCTTCTGTCTGCCTCTCTCTTGATCCTACCTCCTGCCTTCCTTTAGCAATTTACACTTTTCTGATAAAACCTCAGGATTGTCTTTTTGCTCCAGAAATGCCCTGTATGGGCTGCCATCAAGTAAAGAACACTGTGTGGGTATATACTCAACTGGAGGAAGAAACATATCTAAGATTTGAAGAAATCTACATCTGTAGGTTACTTTATTCTTTTCCTACATTCCTCTCTGAGCAACTTCCTGGAGATGTAGATCTCTTTAAGATATGATAAGTGACGTGTAGGGTGTAAGGGATAAAGGAAGGAATCAGAACACATAGGAACAGTAAAGAAATAATGGATACAAAGAAAATAAAGTTCCCTCAGTTATGTGCCACAAAAGTACATTATTTGGTGACTGAAAATGATTTAAAATCTTTTTTATTGCAAGGCTCGCCACATGAACACATTTACAAAACATTAAAACAAATTAAAAGAGATGTAAAATTCTACCTATTTTTGAGAAAGAAAAACTAGATTTGGTTTAACAACAAGAAAAAATCATGACAAGGAACTTTTCCTGTCTTCTGTGGCTGTTGCTCTCCCTAGAGCTATTAACATATCTTTAAAAAAAGAATAAACAAAATGAACCTCGCTATAAAAAATGCTTAAAAGGTGGCATTACTATGGTTATAGCAATCCTACTCATGTTAAACTTCAATGCCTCAATCAAAACTTTGAAGTTAATATTTCATTAGGATAAAAAGTAAAAGAGCCAATAGTCAAAAAAAAAAAAGTTGATATCTTTACTGCTTCTTTTATCTGTATTCATTTTTGTCTGGCATTGAATTCATAGCAAATAGGTTAAACTATATAATTTTAAACAATAAATAAAAATTCAAGTTCATTGAAGATTAATTTTAACAAAAATATACTTAAATACAGGCTAAACACTAATATTAGAGAAATTAGTATATTATAATCTTAGTTTCTCTTTATCCTAAAATTAATAATATTCTAGACAGATATTGATGATATGCACACACACATATAATTTGCCGTCATACTTACTTTTGGTCACAACACCTTCTAAATGGATGATGTTAGGATGATCAAACTGTCCCATGATACTTGCTTCACCTAGGAAATCTCTGCGTTGCTTATCAGTATAGCCTACTTTAAGGGTTTTGATAGCCACAGGTAATTCTCTTTTTCCTGGTAGTTTCAAACGTCCACTACAAACTTCACCAAATTCACCTTGTGATAAAGATGAAAAATTGCAAAAACTCATTTGAAATTCTTAGTCTAATAAGAGTTGAACGAACTCCTAGACTACTAAGGCTTAGACAAAAAAAGAGTCAGAAAAGGGCAGTCTACACTACATTACTGATGTTCATGAAAATAAATAGTACATTGGGACAAACCATAACAGATGATCATAAAACACTTTACGGGCTATTAGCTTTCTCTATCTTACCTACAAAAACCTTTTAAAAAGTTAGAACGAAATTAAAAGCAACTAGCTAAAAATCACTTTGTCTTCTTTTTCTGTATACTGTAGTAGTAATAAGAAGAGAAGAGTCAATCAGGTTATAGACAGTAAAAAAGGAAACAATTTTAAGGTAGATATGAACTGAATTATGTAAATGCTTTTGAGTATTACAAATTCACTATATATATGCATATATATAATAGTAAAACATTATGTGTTTAAAATATATTTTTGCTGTTTTTTAATTTCATAAACTGGATATTTGCTGATTTAAGAATGAGTTACACAGAAGGTTGCATTAAAATGTGATCAATTATATACCACTTTGAAAGCAAGCCAATTACAAAAGATTAAAAACCTTCTGTTAGATCAGGACACTGATATATTTCATTCTAGAATAGAAACAAAAGTTAAAAGTCAAAGTCAAACCCATTGTCATACCTGCTCCAATAACTCTCTCAATGGTGATACATGATGCTTCTATCTCCTTGGCAAATTCATGGACAGCTTGATTGGGATCCTCATAGGTATGTGGATCAATATAAGTTCTTACCCCTGGCAGTTTAACTGCAAAAATAAATTGGCATTAAAATACAGGTAGTTGTGATGGATGAGCAAAACTATGAACTTTATTAGCATGCAAGTATGGCTTAAATCTGTAATTCCTAGAAGTAGCTGAACTGCAAAAACCAGCCCTCTCCTGAATTACAGTTGTTTGTACAACTATATCACTTTTATAATTTTAGAAATCTGTTTGCAGGTACAAGAAATGC
The DNA here is from genome assembly GCA_004027715.1 of Plecturocebus donacophilus. Taxonomy (NCBI): domain Eukaryota; kingdom Metazoa; phylum Chordata; class Mammalia; order Primates; family Pitheciidae; genus Plecturocebus; species Plecturocebus donacophilus. The sequence goes on along the minus strand of PVKP010004110.1, from coordinate 82,560 downwards.
ATATGTGATGACATATCTGAGAAAATATGCCTCTCAATTATAATACTTAGAGAGTCTCTGAGGCAAATTAAGGCAATGTTATTCACTGAACTGGACAATAAAATACTAATGGTTAATTTGCTGGTTTCTTATTCTATATTTCGTATGGATGATATTCTACATAATCACAGATTATTAAGTTCAATTTTATAAAAAATAATTTCAGGTAACTTTTCTGGGGGTATGGTGCAGAAAGGCTGACATATAAGTCAAAAGAATGTCATCTGCTTCTCACTGTACTCCTGTCACTGCATGATGTTAGACAAGACTTACATTCTATGAGTTTCAGTTTTATCAACTTTAAAGGCTACTAATATTGGCTTAATCAAGGTTTTTGGAAATAAATAATATTAAATAAGATAGGATTAGGAAATGAATTCAATGCTTTGTAGCATGAGTTATGGCTTTAATGATTTTGACATGTAAGATGGCAGAGTGACGAAAACAAAATAAACTTATTTGTCACTCACTTGACAAATCAACTAACATTATACCATTTAAGGAAAAATAATAAAATTCAACTCATTTTTTCTAATTGTTAAAACTCTTTATTAAAACATGATTTTCTGCATTATTTTTTAAAGCATGGTCTTTTCAAGTCATTTGAACCAAGATTGCTGCTACAGAACCTATTCAGGTAAATTCCCACTAAAATACTAGAAGAAGAAGAAAGAAAAACCTGAGAAATTTGATTTATTTAACCTGGTGATGCTACTTAATGATAGATTTCTACCCATTGTATTGCTAGGAATTAGAATTTGCCAAGAATTTGATTTGAACTATAATAGCTCTTTATATTAAGCAAAAAGTTTTTATTTTTATTTTAATGAAAGTATTATTTAAATAATTGAATAAAGCATTAAGCTATTGCCTAAAGCCTGCCAGAAACACCCAAGCCCTATTATTTATAGGAATGTAATAAGAGAACATTTACTTTAAAAAAATATTTTGGTCAGTTATTATAAATCTTCTAGCCTGAAAAGAAACTTAAAAAACGATAAATTGTCCCCTATTTTATTCTGTTTTTATTTTTTACTATTTGCTTACTGTGCCCATTATGAAAATGCATCTTTTCCTCTTCTGGATCTTGTTTTGCTTTGCTGTAGCCACACCGCCTGGAACAAAGTAAACTAGAATTAGCCACATCTGAAAGTGGTGAATCAATTACGTCAAGCCCAGAGGCATGAAGCAAAATTGAAATTATTACAACCCTAAATTGATTTTCATACTAGTAGTTTGCAATGATACCAGTACTCTTTTTTTTTGGAAGAGACCTATGTCCCTAGCCAATATTCCCCACTTAGCAAATCTTGCCTAGATTTCACTGAGAAGTCTAAAACCAACTAAACCTGTTTTTAAACTTTCTTCACCAACTACCAGACACCAGACATTGTTCTCTTTTCCTCTTTTATTTTATTTTTATTTTTTGGCAGCTCGAAGTCCACTGCTCTTTCTGAATAAACAGCCCAAAAATGTGCCTCTGATCTCATGGTTCCTCGCCTTCAGCACCCTGCACAATAGGTTTTTTATTTTTGTTTTTCTCTCTACTTTTTGGAGTCCTCAGTTGCTCCACTGGCTGTTTTCTACTCATATCCACTCAGAAAACTATGAAATTCACCACAACTTGCAAAGCCTCTCAGCTTCCCTTTTCAAAGTTATGTCTCTCTTCATTTTTCTCAATTATCCACAAATTTGCAAGTCCTTGAAAATTTCTCTTATTACTGGAAAAATCTGTCCTCCTAAGATTCACAAACCTGTAAATAATAACTTAGTTTTTCATTATTCTTGATGAATTGAAATCCCTAACTACTTTTCTGATGCTTTTTGCTCCTCTCTACGTTTATGTATGGATATTTTCATAGGTCCTCCACGTAAACTTCTCTGGCTCTCTCCTCTCAATCCATCTATTTCTATCAACTTAATTAATATCTCTATCTCACTGGTCTAATTCCTTTTGAGAGTTATGTTCTTATTCCTGATAGATTTATTTTATAGGGGTATTCTACCAACATTCAAACTCAATGGACCTGAAAATGAAATCAGAGTATTTTTCTTTACTTCTTTCAACCATGGTCTGCCTTCTTTTCCTGTTAACTCCAGTATGGCCTTGGTCCCTTAAAAACAAAGCCTTGTCATTGTGTCCTTCACAACAAATTAGTGCCAAATCCCAGGCACTATGACCCATCTCTTTCTTTTCATTAGCTCTAACATTTCCTCAATTAAGTCATTATGTTTCCTCCACATTACTACAAATGCCTTCAAAATGATGCTCCTCCACTCTATAACTCCTTTTCTAAACTATACTAGACATGGCTATAGCCAAATTATGGTATATAAGATACTTTTCTATTGCATTATCTACTGCAAAATATTTAATGAAATAATAAGACAAAGTTTCCTAAATGTAGCCCTAACACACATTTCCTGCATCAACTCCAACCTTTCATCTTCTCGTGTACTAAACTTTCTCCTGAAATCTCCAGGATATTTCTCCATGCTTCCATGCATTTGCACATATTGGTTTCTCCACCGAGGATTTTCTTCCTAACAATTTCCAACTGTCAAAGTTCAGTTCCATTTTTGCCTTCTTTACATTTTCCCAATACTCAGACTTAACGTAATATTTTCCCCTTGGAACACAATAGCTTTCTATTGATTTCCACTCTACGGTGCAGCACAATCATTTGAGTATGCTTGTTGGCTTCCTTATTACTTTTTAGCTTCTCAAATAACAGCAATTTGCATTCATCTGTAAATTCTTGCAGTGATCTAGCACCTAAGAGTTGGCACTAAAAATATTTGTCACATTGATGAATGAATAAATGAATGAGAGAATGATATTTTGATTATGTGTATACAATGACGTGTTTGAAGAAGGAATGTGCTGAATGAACAATGAATTGATGATTAAGCATACAACATTAAACAATTGACTAAAACGAAAATATTTAAATTATTTTTAGTGAAACTCTGAAGAAGTGATTTTACTATTCATAAGCTCCCAACACAAAATTCAGTTTATTAAAAACAAAATTTCATTGATTTATGGATTAAGAAAATACAGCCAAATGACAGACTGACAAAATATTTCCATTACAAAATTGGTTGAGAGCTACTCTGTGATGTAAATGAAGTGCCTATTAGACATGTACTAAGAGAGGTTATTCTTTGATGACATATTCTAAGGTATATTTAAAATATATGTATATTTTGATGTAAAGTGAATCTGCTTTATTGTCATTTTTCAGTGTGTAACTACATATATATTACAAAATTGGCCAACAAAATCCATCCTAAGTCATTTTTTTGAAAAATAAAATTACCTTTATCATGTTAAGAAACTGGCAATGTATTAGTAAAGTAACACTAGTAAATTTTCAGTAAACTTGAAGTAATATTCTTAATACATATAATATTCTTGAGTGAGAAAAAATACACAACAGGGATCTCATGGCATCACATTTTACTCATAACACTTAGAGACACTTGTCTTTCCAGGGTCTTTAAGTGATCTCAAATAGCCTCACTAAAGTGAAAGAAAGGGAAGAAAGAAATACAGTAAACCGTACTGAGATTATATTTGGTCTATTCAAGCTATGTTTTAAGTTATTTTAATACATTGTTCATAGTTTTGCTAGATATAAAATTATTCTTTTAGTCTTTAATATATGTGACTCTAGAGAGAACAGTTGTTAATATTTCTTTTTAATAATGTTCTAAATACAATTGTGTAAAATCATCCAGAGGTTTCTGTTATTTAAATAATACTGACAAAAACAACTTTGTTAGAGGAATTCTACAGAGACTTTAAAGCTATACATGTTCTTAAAATTTATGTCATAAAACAAACATCCATTCATCCACCTTCAACTCTCACACCTTCAAAAAAACAAATATTAAGCTTTCAAAATTGTATCCTCAAATAGCCTTTATCATTAAATAAACCTCACGGATATTTAAATTGCATGCAAATTCCCTGTATGAAAATGAAAAACTTTGGATCTCATAAAAAAAAAATCTTGGGAATACCTTAGTGAGGAGCAGTTAACATTGCATTACCTAGGGTGAGAGTCAGGAGGGCAATAGAAAGGAGTTATTTTTGACTATGGGCATCTCTGGAGTTCTATAACATATACAGCTGCATGTCACATTAACATATAAAATTAAGTTCTGGAACCCCCCGAAGCATCATTAAAACAAACCTCAACAAGAAACAGCAAGTAAAAATGCAGCTGGCAGAGACTGGCACTCAGGCAGCTCACTGAAAAAGCATTGCAGGAAGCCTGTTCATTCAGTATCATGTTCTGTACCTGCTCCAGATGCATAATTTCAACCAATCACAATAGCAGTAAATAAACATGTCATTCTTTATGTAAATTGTTCCTCCTACTTTCTGGAAATGCTGACCTTTTTTCTGAATGGAAAATATATATATTTTTTATTTTGCTTCATATCACAATTTTAATGAACTTTGAATTTATACTAAAAATATTTGTAGCATCTGTATTTAGAGGAATCACGCCTTCTAATAATTTGTAATAGTGTTATTTTAGAAAACAATGTGGTTTTGCTCTTTAGCAATAGAGATTGGCAGGAGAAATTATTTGTGGGCATAATTCATATTCATTAATTAATATTTATTTAAAAGTCCTAGAGAGATGCTAGATATATAAATATAGCAGTGACCTCATGAGTTACTTAGAAATCAATCCATTTCCCTCCCATATCTTTTCCAAGGATTTGGATAACACATTCCTGATAATATTAATGCTAATCTTAAAAGTTTGTTTACCATCATAATATCTAATTTTGGATATTTAAAAATTTTGTAATACATGAAATAAAAAAAATTATGAAGAGATGGAAAGCCAATGAATAACCTTGAGTTATTCATTCTTGAGTATAAATTTGGGATTTGGTAATGAATTTGGGATATGAATGTTAAGAATTCCAGAGTACCAAGTAATTTACACAGCAGTACATTATTAAATTGCACTCTTGTGACTAATGAGGAAATATAAATGAATAGAATAGCCAAAAGAGAGTATCAGGAGTTTGAGACCAGCACGGCCAAGTGGTGAAACACCATCTCTACCTAAAATACAAAATTTAACTGGGCACAGTAGCAGGTACCTGTAATCCCAGATAATTGAGAGGCTGAGGCGGGAGAATTGCTTGAACCTGGGAGGCAGAGCTTGCAGTGAGCTGAGATTGTGCCACTGCACTCTAGCCTTGGTGACAGAGCAAAACTCCACCTCAAAAAATAAGTAAAGAAAGAAAGAAAAAGAAAAAAAAAAGACTGTAAATCCTTGCAAAACAATAGGCTCCACACTATCAGATCTTTCCATTGCTTTAGCCTGCAGAAACATACAGTAAATATTTTTTTCACCTTAATCTAAATTTTGTAGGGTGGGATGCAATAGGGGAAGAAGTGATTTTGCACTTTATTTGTTTAAAAAAGTGAGCATATGCAGTGCCTAGCTCAGAAATGGGTACTCCTGTATTGTTCCTCTATTTTCCAGTTTGATTAAGAAATGCTTTTTCTATACATTAAAGCAAAAATATTCAAAAGGCAATAACTTACAGTGAACATTAATATCTACATGATATGAGAGAAAATAAAAACTCTTAGCCTCGTTTAAAGCCACATTTCTTCACCTATGCACACTCCCTTGTTCTGACATAACAAGGACCTCAACCATTGCATAATGTTGTATATAAAGAATTTTACTGCTGGAAACTTGAAAGGAATAACACTGGCTTTTAGAAAATACTTTGAATTTTTCTCCAGCTAGACGAAGGTGGGTTTAATAAAAGCTAAGCTAACTTATCCTCATTAAAAAAATAAGCATAAGAACATTAAGTTATTAACGTATCAAATAAAGACTGAACATAGATTAAATTTTGTTTTATGAGCGAGTATTCTTCAGTAAGAATGCAAATGAATATGTAGTAAAACGGGTCATTGGATATTTAGGCAGTTTGGCTAGCAGAAGTGTGACTCATCTATATTTTCCTCATTTATAATACCAGAATATTGGCATTTTGAGTTCTCCATAGACTTAAGTTAGACAAAAAGTGCAACTAATCTATTTTTACCTACTACATATTTTCAGATATACTTCTCAAGAGAAATTTACTTATTTTGAAAAACATACTCTCCTTGGATATGGGAATGATGTAAGATTATACCACTCAAAATGAGAAAATAATTTTCTAAGTTCTTATCTCACATTTGATCAAGGGTGTTAACAACCCTATAATTAATGCCATGTGAGATGATAAATTATATCTTATTTGATGCTTTATACATCACTTTGTATCTTCATATTCTGAAAAACAAGGAATTTTAAAACTTTTAGAATAACATCTCCCAAAATATTATACACATGAAATTGCAAATCTCTCATTAATAAATTCTTCAAATCTTTTTAAAATAAGCTATAATAGAAAACTCTGAACGATTTCAAATACTTCAAAATATGCAAAGATAAATAATAGACTGTTCTCAAGGTTGAAGTCAGTTGTAATTGGCAAAATTTTGATATAACAGTATGTTCAATAAAGTGTGACATATAAAAGTTAAGTCTCCTTGGTTTCAAAAAATTTTACTCTAATACTAGAGTACATAATTTCCTATTAATTTTTAGCTGTTTTATGGATGCCGTTATTGGATTTCTCAATCTGAGGAGGCCCAGTTAATATCTCCTATAGTCTGAAGTTTTATAGTTATTTTAAAAACTCGATAGTTTGGAGCAGTTCATGATTATATTTTGCTTAGTAAGCCTTCAATTGAAATTTAGTATACTCTATATGCATGTCAATAACACTCACATCTGCTTTCCACAAATCATTTTAAATGGATATCTAGAATTATTACAAAGGGATAGTTCTATTCTTTACTCCACTTTCCTGCTGTTTAAAAGGGAAGAGTACTTCCACACTCCCCCGGCAGACATCTGATAAAGATGAATAAAATAATTTATGTAAAGTGTGTATGAAAATAAAATTTCTTATTTCACATTTTGAGAAACTTAGAGTTAATATAGAGAAATAAAAATGTATTGAAAAATTAGAATAACAGTTAATGTTTCAAACACATCATGATCCTTTGGCCAGAGAAATTTGTCTTGTTTGGATTTTGTTTTTAATCTCTGCACTGTGTGTCTGGTTTATGAGATATGCTAGAGTTCATTTATTATGTCTCTGATTTATTTTTAAAATTAAAAAGTCTTTAAAAATGAGTTTTTTTTCTACATGTCACATAATAGGTAAATGAATAAAATGAGAATTTAACAGCTCTATTTTCAAAATACTGACTGCTTTTACCTTCCCACTTAAATCCTTCAGAAGATGTAGTAAATAATATGAAGCCACTGAAAATCATTAAACCTAATGCATAAAAAAATATGATATGTTTGAATTTAAGAAATGCAAGAAATGGCTACTTTGGGACTATGCAATATTTTCATGGATTTAAAATAAATATTATGCTATAAATATACATTGGTTTCTGTAAGCACAAACATAGATGAATATTCAGGGATAAAGGGTAACATTATTTCAGAAAATACAGACATTAATATCTTATTACATTAAAACCATCAATTCAAAATTAGTTGTTTGTAAAACCAGATTTTTTTTTTGACAAATAAAACCATAGTTAGAAGGTTAAACTGGTTGAGGTGGCAATAAAGGCAAAGGCAACTTAAAAGATACCTTTGCTAAAAATGCAGGCAGCCTTGAGAATATAACTTTAAACTTTAGGCATCTGAGTTTCATTCAGAAATAGGACAGAAATAGCTTTTATTACTGAATAGATTTCAGTCAAAGCAGGGAGAACATTTGGAATATTAACATTATGTTTATGAATGTCACAATAAAGCAAGCAGGCAACTACACTGATGAAAATAATTTTAGATAAAAGGATTTAAAAGGCAACATGTAATTACAAATATCATCTTATAAATGGCACATCATGTACTTTAAAAATAATGGATGTGGTTTCCTGGTGGGAAATATGACAGATCAAAAATCAGAATCTCAGAGCCTTGCAAAAGTGTCAACATATTGAAATTGATGAGCCAAGAATCTAGATGAATCGTTTTGAAACAATCTTCTTTGGAATCTAAATTTCCACAAGTTATCTCAGAGTATTTCTAAGAGAGTCGATGCATTTACAATGGACAGTTTTAATGGATATGCATCAGATTATATTAAGGTTAAAACTAACCACATATATATTCATGAGTGATCTTTCAAAACATGAAAAACAATGGAATTATAAGATTAAAAATGTCTATGCAGACATAAAATACAATGAGTTCATGTCCTTTGCAGGGACATGGATGAATCTGGAAACCATCATTCTCAGCAAACTGACACAAGAACAGAAAATCAAACACCGCATGTTCTCACTCATAGGTGGGTGTTGAACAATGAGAACACATGGTCACGGGGAGGGGCGCATCACACACTGGGGCCTGTTGTGGCGGCTAGGGGAGGGACAGTAGGAGGTGGGGAGGTTGAGGAGGAATAACATGGAGAGAAATGCCAGATATAGGTGATGGGGGGATGGAGGCAGCAAACCACCTTGCCATGTATGTACCTATGCAACAATACTGCATGACCTGCACATGTACCCCAGAACCTAAAGTACGATTTAAAAAAAGTCTACAAATTTCTGTTCTGTAATTGCAAATGTATCTGTTCACAAATGATGATGATAGAATGTTTTTGAAAATTATTGACATGGTGATTGGAAATGCTGGCATGATGACACGTGCAAATTAGATGATGGGAGTTCAGATTTGTTAGTATTTTACTGACTCTTGCAGATAAATCACTCTTCCCAGGTTTTAATTTTTAGTATGTGTTTGTTTTCTTCCTATTGCTTTCATCTAAACAAATGCCATCCTTAACAGAAAATTTGTAGTAACTTGAAATTTTAAAATAAAACTTCACAAAATATAGCAATAAAATATTTTTAATTCTGATTCCTACCCAGTAAAAATTTTGGACATCTTTTTTATTGTTTATATAAGCTCAGTTGAAGTTTGTTTCTTTTGCTTTATTTTGTTTTATTTTACTAAGAATATGTTTTTTAATATTTCCAGCTTTTCCAGCAGTCTTTCCATGAAGACTGGTTGCATTTTATTGAGTGCCTAAATGCATTTGTGACTATTTTTTTTTCACAAACAAACACACAACCAAATACACATGCACATATACAAATAAACTCATTGCCTTTACAATTTCTAACATTATTGAAAGAAAGATACTGTCATCTTCAGTTTACTGGTGTGTTCTTTGTAAAATAAGAGTTCTGCCTTCCTACTTCCTTCTTTTCTTTTATTCATTTTATAAACCATCTGAAACCAACAATACAGTAGAAAAAGATAATATTTCTTTAAATCAAGAATTTACAATCTGGCTAAAGCTAGCCTTTGCCACTACTTTCTAAGCCATAGACTCATGCATGTTCACACTTCCATCGAGGTATCCTTGAGATGTAGTTCAAGGTAAGGCATGAATATCAATTATCTTTTCTAAGTTGCAAATTCTGCCTATTTTGTTTCAGAGATAACTTTCTATGTTAACAACTATAATTGACACTAAAGTAGAATAGACAATTCAATGGCCATTTTTTAGTTTTTCATAACACAGTAAAAACAAACAAAAAACCAGCATAAACTTTATACTTTAGCTTTCCGCCAGATTTTACTTTGTATTTTGTTTGAAACTGAAGTCTCATGCACATAAGAATTTCCCATGTAAGTTAAATAATTTGGAACAAATCTTTACGTTCATATTCAACTTTAAAACTTTCTCCAAATTTAAAATTTGTAAAAAGTTGACAAAAATATTTTAAATTACATCATTCTGTTGTTTACTCTCTCCTGTTCTCAGATCATTGGCATCCATTCCACCACTTCTCACATTTGCACATCTGTATACACTCATTCAAGCATAATTTTTTAAGCAACAAAAATTACTTTATACCTAGAGAATACATCTAATAATTTAAAAAGGAAAGTTTATAGTTCTCTAATATGCATTAGAAATATTTTCTTGAGAAATTTTGACTACAAGTGAAAACTGGGTACAATAGTGCAAGGATTTAGGCTATTTAGTCTAGAAAAAAATTATCTGGAGTATTTCACTTTTCACAAAGAAGCTCCCTATTGTGTAGAAGTTCCTGTAAATCCGTGACTAGTCATAACCTCAGTTGTATATTTAGGATTTGTACTTATACATAATTAAGAGTATTCCATTTGGATACCATTGAAAATGTGCATAGTCTCTACTTCATTGGTATTAAAATAAGAATATCACTTCTAGTATCTATAATAATTCATAAATTATTAAAACCAATAAATGTAGGTAAACCATTTGAAATTACATGTGGTTTTGTTTTCCAAGGCCACGTGTATTCACAATGACATGACAATAGAAGATCCAAGTTACATTAGGGTCATTCCATGGTTCTGGGAGACAGAAAAGGTGATTTTGCCTTGACAGAAGTAGCATTATACTTCCACGTATGACATGGTTTTTACTTCATGGAACAACAAAAACAGTGACATGTTAAATGTAGAACAGATAACTATAATTTCATAACTTCCTAGCTTAAATCAGAACTACAGGAAAAGTCTCAGAAAAGAAGTAATGAATGCTTGACATAGGGATGATGTGCCATATGTATAATATTAATTTGAAATAATCAACTGTGAAATCACTTGCTAAGATTTAGTTTGGGGAGCCAACTTTATTCTACTCAAATGTACACAAATGGAGAAAGAAAAGGAAGGCCGACGGTAATACATATAGGTGGACATCACATAGGAGTGAAAGCGGGAGGGAACACTAACCATATTAGGCTTGGATGGGCAACAGCGCACAGGGAAGAAGCCCTCCCACAGCCACATTCGCAGCAACTGAAAAGCAAACAAGAGAGCCCAAGATAAGGAAGAGATCCCACTCCCTCAAATATAGCATAAAGACACTATGAATTTACCCAGGTGTCCGCTTTCCTTTTCAAAATAAAAAAATCCCTTAATGCATGCAATTAATTTTTTTTCCACAGTGCCTTTCAAATTAAGAAGCATTTTATGGATTTAAGAAATACAGAGTTGCAGTAAATTGTTATTTTTATTTTACTTAAAATGGTTACCCAATATGAAATTTAATGAGCCAATATATTTGAATTAATTGTATGCAATTAATATAGACATATAAATAAAGATGTAAGTCCATTTTAATGTATCTGTCCTCAGAAATTCCCTCAAAATTTACATTGGAAGAAATTCCAAATAGCCCTTTAAATACATGTTTTGCATATAGCCTACAAATTTGGAAAGAGTGTTAAAGACTTGATCATTTGACCCATTGATTTCTTATTCCTGTGGTATTAATTATCATGGCCTATTGAAAATGTTAGGCATACAGGACTTCCCAAATCACTTGTTGAAGGCAACCAATTTAATTTTACATTTCCAGATTTTTAAAAATTTTATCTCCAAATATATATTTTCAGAGCAGTTGCTATATAAAAAAGCGAAGTATACAGAATACACGCACTTTTCCAGATATTGCAATGTTTGACATTCTTTTAATTTTTCCACATATTCATAGTAATAAATCTAGAAAGTACAAAATAAACTATTTTATAAAATGCACTTTATTGATAGAAAACATGTAAACTGATGGCATAACAAAAGACAGAAGTTATTTACTACTTCAATGCATTCACTTCTAAGTAGTTTTAAATGAATAGCATTTATAGTAATCTCAAGAGAAATTTAATATGAGCTCAGTAAAGATACTATATACCTGCAAATCTAGGCTTTCACTTAAAATCTATCTGTTCTGAACTTGCGTTACTTGAAATATACTCATTCTAATTTACATTTAAAAAGTAAGAAAAAATATAAACTTCCAATAAATTTGCAAACACTAATGAATGTAGATGACCATTCCAACACAAAATTCCAATGGATCTTTTCAAGGAAAAAGTAGATAATTTATATATATATATATATATATATATATATATATATTCTTTGTAGCACTGACAATATTTTAATTTGTAGTACTACTAAATGTCTGAAGATTTGGCTGTCACTAAAATGAAATTCTAATAAAGATAAATGGCTATATAACATTTATTTTTACTTTGTCCATTTATTATAAGATACTTTAAAGACTATGCCAAATTATTATTTTCACTGTAGAGATATTGAGAAGTCAGTGTACAGTATATCAGATTATTTTAAAAATCTAAGAGTAGTTAATACATCTGTAAAATATTTCACACATCTTGATATACTTCTTTATGATTATACCTATTGCATTAATGTCTTCAACAATTGCTAAAATTTTATGTAACTTTCCTACCACTTCTGTCTCATTGCAGCACTCAGATTAGGGGTTGGCAAACTACAGATCAAGGGCCAAATACACTTCATGATTTGTTTTTGTAAATACAGTTTTATTGGAACACTCACTGCTTGCTGTTTATGGTTTCTTTAGTGCTGTGGCAGAGTTCAGAGATTGACTGGGACAGAGAATGTACAGCTTACAAAGCCTAAATCAAATATCTGGCCCTTTAAAAGATATTTGCCCTCCTTTTTTAGACTGCTAGTTTTCTGAGGTGAGAATGACTCCTCTTGCTTGCTTGTGGGTTTTTTTTTTTTTTTCCTGCATGGCTTAGACACAATGAATGATACTTATAAGTGGCCAATGTTTTACCATAATTGCTATTAGCTAATAATAAAATTACCTCAATTTACTGATATCTACTAATATAGAAAGCTTGCATATATGGGGTTCATTTCAAACAGCACAGTTTCAACCCAACAAAAATTAAACAATTATTTTTTGTTAACAAATGTATTCAATTGTTTGTTAATGAGGAAAAGAAGATGCCATTTTCTAATAAAGTACAAATATCCTTCTAGTTGAAAGCATGCACAGTTTATGAAATCATATAGAACTGTGCATGGGAAAACAATAACTGCAATAATTGACTATTATCTAATAAGATTTGTCTTCCACTTGGTCAGTGAGCCAAAGGTGTCAAGAAACACACAAATGATTCTAAAAATAACATTTTATAAAGTTCTCTTAATTAAAACAATTATAAGCTTTGTGTCTTATGAATAATTACACACATACACACACATACATTCACAAGCAATTCATCAAAACATCAAATCCAAGAATATAAATCAACTTACTTTCATTAGAATTCTACTTTATAATTTTAACAAAATTTGATCAAAAAACCTAAAACCATATAAAATTAAACATTTATACTTCTATTTTTATTTTATTTGTTTTAAGGTGGCATAAAATTGCTTTAGATAATTTGGTTAACCTTTTTTATTTAGGTTGACAGCTATAGAAGAGTGATAAAAATAGATATTATCTCATATGTTTCATGAAAATAATGTGAGAGACTGCATATATTTCACTTTGATCAGTGTCTGGCACATCACACATTTTGGAAAAGAACTGTTAGCTATTACTTTTAATTTTATCATAATCAATGTGACAGAATATATTGTCATTATCTCCAAGGAATTTATATTTTTCATAATCTATATGACATTACTAGACTAAATATTTTTATTCAAAATAGAACTAAATAAGAACTACATTCAGATTAACTAATAAAATACATAATGGCCAATGTAATTTAAAAAATTCATTTCCACAAAATACACTTTCTAAGGATTTGGTGATTAGATAATAGTGTGCATTAATATGCTATTAAGAAAACTAAGTCTGAAGTTACTTCTCTATGGATATCTGAAGTGAAATAAGGGCCCCATAATCACCTTTTAAAATAATTTTTGAAGATGCTTTCACAGTAACAGCTTGGAATCAGATGGTTTAAAAAACATATTTTTTCTCAACTCATATTCAGATAAGTACAGGTTGATGCTTACATGCCTCTAAGATAATTAAAAAAAAAAACCCAAAATGTGTTAGTAATAGCAAGCAATCTTATCTGTGAGCTATGATTCAACACAGTCTATGTCTGTATTCCCATCAGTGTTTAGTATCTATAACCCTGTAAGTAATTGCATGCAGCTATAACAAGATTGTTTTAATCTAAGTTTAAAATAGTTTAGCTCCTTTAGGCTTGTAATAAAAACTGTTGATCTTCCTTTTAACAAGATATTTTAATATGTCCTTCAGCAGATTAAAATATGATAACAGAATCATTCCAGACCCAAAGAATATTCAAATAAAATTACTTTAGCCAGCTCTTACACAGAGTTGATCAATATATGTATGAAGTGTGTCTATGTAAGTATGATAACCTCCCTCCTATGGAAGCAAGGTGATTATACCTCTAGGGAAGGAATTCTCAAAGATACTACAACAGAAAAGCAAGACTGCAGCTGTGGATAAATTATGACTTAAATTCTTAAACAAGAGATCATAGAAGTGGATATGAAAAACACTAAGATGCCAAGAGATAAATGGGAAAAAAGCAAGAAGAGTAATTTCACAAAAGATGTAAGTGGATTATATTGAAAATATTTTTATTTTACTTGTAACAAAGGAAGAAAACCAAAATCCTCTATCATTTTCCCATTTTAAACTAAATTAACAATAAACGATGATATTCAGTGCTGAAGAAAATAGAATGGAGCTAGTGTTCTTATGTGTGGCAAGTAACACTGAAAAGTGGCACCAATCCTTTAGAAAACAATACTCCAAACCCATCAAAGAGCAATAAAAATGTTTTCATGCTTTGGCACTTTTGTTTCACAAAATAGTTAAGATGATGGGGTTTTTAGTCAAACTAGGAGCAATCTTGAATATAGCTATTACCAAATGCATAGCTTTGGATAATCTAGTCAATGATGAAACGAGATAACAAAATCTACACCACGTAGGGTTGCTTTGAAGAATGAGTTTGGTCACACATGTCATGCTCTCTGTACTGTTCTGGGCTCACAGCACTTTGGAAGTTTTTAAGTGATTTTATTACAATGAGACAGTCTTCGGGCAAAAAATGAGGTATATTATTATCACGTATATTATTTGTAAAAACAAATCTATGACACTTGTTGCAATATATTGTCATTAACAGGCATGAGTTTTTAAACAATTAAAAAGTATTTAAACACATAGCTAATATTAACCAAATAACACTGAAGAAAGTGTTCACTTGTAATTAACACTGCAATGTTAATTGTTTTATACATTTCTTAACGTATCTCATGATGCAAAACTGCATGGTACTAAATGTGTTTCCACCAAGTTTATATGTTGAAGTCTTGACCTCTATAGTGATGATTTCAGGAGGTAGGGGCATTTGGAAGGTGATAAGGGTATGAGTGCCCAGCCCTCCTGAATGATGTCAGTTTTCTTATCAAACATGTTTGAGGGAATTCTTTCACACCTTCCTCCATATGAGGACACAGCACGAAGGCAAGCGTCTGCAAGGTGGGAAGAGAGCCCTCACCAGGAATCAGAGGCCAGCACCTTGATCTTCAACTTCCCAGCCTCCAGAACTGTGAGAAATAAGTATCTGTTATTTATAAGTCACCCGTTCTATGGTGTTTTGTTAGGGCAGCCTGAACAGACTCAGACAAATGCCTTTTGCACGTGTCTTAATTCACTGCCATTCTTTTAAGATTTAGAATTGATTTCCTGATGAAGCCAGGCTAAAACTCTACAGAAATCTTTTGGTAAAAACTGGGAAAAAAATAAAAACATAATACTAACGAATATTGTACCAAACTTCTGACACAAAGGCATATAATTATTCTACCTTACGAGAGAAGGTAATGCTGATTTTTAAGAGCTTCTTTTTTAAAAAGTATGTTTTTAGTACCTCGGAGGAAAATGCCACATCTACAACATATGCTGATATTTATATAAGCTAATCACTATATCCAGGGCTGACTCTAGGCAAATTGGGAAAGTATTATGTTGGTGCAAAATAAACTGCAGTTTTTGCTATTACTTTAAATGGCAAAAACTGAAATTAGTGTTGCACTAACTTAATACATAATTACATTGAGTAATTTTATCTTCTTTTCTAGTTCTCTATTTCTTTCAAAATAGCATATTACCCTTATCAATAACTCTTGCTGTCTGCATATAACCCTCTAAACTCCTTACCAAAAAGTGTCCTATCAGACCAGAAGTTCCATGTAGTAGGGTTTTAAGACATCAGTGGATCTCAGTTTTACCTAATGAAGGTCCAAGCCCAGTGCTCTTATATCTCATATCAAATAATATTCAATTGTTATTTGAATACTTATTGTAGAGCTGAGTATCCAGGGACTCAGAGAGAGAAAACAGCTTTCTCAGGATGGCACTGATAACAAGTTGTAGAAGATAAGTTTGAGCACCAACTACTGTCTCATACAGAACTAAAGCACCTTTTCTCTTCCCTGATCTTCCAGCTTCTTTCATCCTCTCATTCTCTTATCCTTGTCTCCTCTTGCTCCGCATTGAAAATTTAAGCCATTTTCATGGGGGAACCCTGTTATGGACCTTTATTTCTTCCTTCACTCACTGCAATTACTGAGTTAAAAAGAATCTGATAAATTATTTTATAATAAATTACATACAACACTAAGACACCTTTATACAAGTCTAGCCCTTAGGGTAGCAAAGTATACAAAATTTCATTTTAAAGCATTAAAAGATCAATACCTTAAAAATACTTGGTGACCCAAACTCTATCACGTTATTCAAATGCATGTTTTAAATAGAAATTAAATAATAGAAATGACTGAGGTACACCAATAAAGTATGCCCTTATCATGAATTTCTTAGAAAAATCTCCCAAACGGTACGAATCTAAGTGTCTCATGTGCAGCCATTCATCTTAAGGAAAAAGTCATGAATACAAAGAAACAGAAACTAATTCACATTAACCTTGGAATCAGAAACTCTCCTTATTTCTTACTCAAAAAAAAAAATAAAACCCAAAAACAAACAGAACAAAAAAACAAAAACAAACTATTAGGACCTAGAAATATCAAAACAGGTGAAAGCAGAAAATTAATTTAAGGTGAGATATATTTAGAAAACACTTCAATTATTTTTTCCCAAGCTATACTTTAAAAATGATTCCCTGTTCTTATTTTATTTCATTATTGTAATGGACCTGAATTCATTATAAAACATTAGATTCTTCTTCAACGAATGCCACAGGTAAAGGAATTGATTCAATTAGCAAATGTTATTAAACGTATTAGATACAATTTGCTTATTCCAATATATATGTGAACTCAAATTTTATCAAATATTAACCACCTTTTGTAAACTTTTTGCTGCAGTAGAAGACAGTCATTCTCATTATTAGTAAACATTTACTGAGAATCTATATGCTATTCTTTAAGAGTGAAGAAATTATATAACAGTTCTTTACTCACATGTAATACAGTGGTTCCAAGCCTGGCTACAGATTAGAGTCAACAAGAGAGCTTAAAAAAAAAAGTCCAGGAGTTACTTTACAATAATTAATTTAAAACATCTATATTGTGGAACTCAAACTCATTATTTCTCAAAATCTGTTAATTGATTCTAAATTTTCTCCAGGTTGAGAACCACTGATCAAAGAGGTATGCAATAAATACTTATTGTATTGAATTGATATGCATTATAATCATTTTTTTGGGAATTTACTTAATGAATAAAAGGGCATGGCTTATAATTAGCACATTAACGGCCTGCATGTAAGTAGACACTTCAAAAGCTCCTGGAGGTGCTTAAAAATAATATTTTCTTTGTTAAGTATGTATATATAGAGATAGATTATATATAAATTAAACCCATAATTCATATATACAACATATGTATATATAAATTATGTATAAAATTTATATATAAATCATATGCATATATAAATTATATATTAAAACATATATAATCATATATATGTATACACACACACACACACACACACACACACACACACACACACACACATTAATCAGGGTCAATTCCGTTAAGAAAATTAAAGTTGGATGTGGCTTCTTCTTTGCTCTCCCAAATAATATTTCCAAAAATTATGAAAGGCCTGGACGTGATATTAGTGGCAACAAAAACAGATTAGAGAGTTATTTCCACTCCTAAAAATATTTCCTTTGTTTCTTGAAGAACAAAACCACCATTACCACTGCTACCACCATTATTACTTTCACTACTACCAGTAAAAAGAAAGCAAGAAAAAAAAATTAAGAAACTCTTATTTTTATCTTTGGCAAGATTATTATAGGAAAAAAAGCCAGCACGGAATTCTAACTATTGGGGAGTTCCCTCTAACATTTTGAGATGATGGATTTTATTAAGCACACTGTAGAGGGCATATCTTATTTTAGAAGGCTTCAATAATGTCCTGGTTATAATAGCTGACAATCTAAAGGACCAACTACTGGTATCTTCCTACCAACTTATTATAAATCAGTCACTTTGACACTTGGACATGTCTTCTTCTAATATTTGTAAAAAAGCAAGAAAAGGTGTTTGGGGGAAGTAGGAAGGAAGAAAATTTTAAATTTTTGAATGCCTTCTCAGTGATTCATAACATAAAAAATATATGTGATATGAAACAGATAAGCCATATTCCCATTTGGAGCCACAGTAAAAGCTAAATAATATTAAACACTCTCATGTTCTGGAAAAATATAAAGTTTCTACAAAGAAAATCTTGCATGTGTATGATGTGCATGTGCGTGTAAAAATTAACTTCCTTATTTTTCAAAAATCGGTTTGTATACAAGAAAGTTCCTGCCATTAATGAGTCAGGAAGGAACTGAAGACAAGATTGGGCAGGGACACAGGAGAGGCTGTGGAAAGTCAAATCAACTGGGCTAAGGGGTCACAGGAACGGATATGCCATGTGCACTCATACCTACATGCCTTTTTCATCATACTCTCTCAACCCTTTCTGGTAAAATTTAACTTCACCCTAAAGATGAAGTTAAAATCTATCATTCTTCTAACAATATTTCTGTACTCATTTAAACAGAAGTAATTGTATCTTCTGTTCTCATACCAATTTCTTGTCATTTTTTTCCAAATACGATCTGTAGCAACTGGTTCAAGAAGTCAAGCTACAACGTTTGTAGCAATCAGACCAAATGGTCAGAATCTACTAACTGTCAACTTCCCTAATTTTTGGTTCCTACTTCCAATTTAGGATCAAACAAAAGAAGCCAAATCACCTAGGATGCCCTGATTTTAGGCAACTCATTTTCAGCTTTACCATGTCAATAAGCTCTAAATCTGGGCCTACCTGAAGCCTTCCCTTTTTCCCCATTATAAAGCTTTTACACTATTCTGCCTGCCTTTCAGTCTCTGCCAAATGCATGTGATGTTGGCTGATCCTCTTCTGTAGTAAGCTGTGAAAAAATAGTCTGTGTTTGTTCTCATTTGGGTGATTTCAGCTTATTTCCACAGAAGAGATAATCTTTACTAGTTCAATAAAGGGAAAATACATGGATTCATCTTTGCAATCAACAGCCATCTTATTTCTGTTCTAGCATAATAATAGTGTTGATATACAACATACTGAATCATGTTTCTTTCTCCTGCAGAATGTTGCTTACACTGAACAAACATCAATTACCTCCATTTCTAGAAGCCTAAATTTGCTAAGATTCTTCCACTAAGCTCTTCCTCTCCCAGTCATCTCACAGCTGAAACACATTTGTCTTGGGGCCTCTTAGAAAAGAACATATGACTATCATGATGAACCTATTTGTGCTCAGCTATTATAGATTTAATTTATTTTGAGAAAAGTAGAGAGAAAAATTGAAGGCAGATAAAGTTGCAAATAACGTTGCAACATAAAGTGATGCTGTTTTTGTCAGCTCAAAGAAATAACATTTATAAACACAGCTTTGAAAATACCATGTTTTAAACACTCATTTGTTTTAATAAAAAATCAATTAAAAATATGAGTGGGTTTAAAAAAGAAGAAAATGAGCAAAAGAAAGAAGTCAAATATGTACTTTTTTTTAGCTCTCTCCATTATGTCTGTCTAGTATTTTTCTAAAATTGAATCACATCTATGAGCATGAAACTTTTAAGTTGGAAAAATCAGAAAGACTAAACTTTTCATTTCATTATTTCATTTTCAAATAATAAAAGTAATTGTGGCAATATACTGAAACTACCAAAACTCAAGGAATGTGTGTATTTTGTAATAACATATTATGATAATTGAACATACTCTAGAATGACTTAAGAGGAAGCTATATGTCACGTTTTCATGTCACATTATTCAAATTCCATGCACATACATGCTGTTTTTTTATTAGTATTGATCAGTAACATTAAAATCACATACTATATTAGTTGCCCTAATTATTTAAAATTAAATATTGTGTTGGTGATAAATATGAAATATTTAATACATTGCACACATAATGATTAATGATGGTTACAATTGTTTTATACATTGAACTGTATATAAATGTATGCATGTATTTATATTCACAAAAGTGTACCCATATAAAATATTTGTAACTGTGACTAAATATGATCTCCAATAGGAATTTACCTGACCAAACATTGAAAAATATTTTAACATTATAATAGTTATACTTATGTAATACTAATACAAATCAGACAGATTAATACAATGGCTTTCATAGCCTGAATAGACAAAATAATAGCCATGTAGATGCTTATTTAGCACATGCTACAGGTGGAAACCTGTAAGAGTTTTGGAGGAGAGGGAAAACCACTGCTGAGTACTCACATAAGTCTTTGGAAAATATCAATTGAAATCTCCAAGTATACAAAATTTACATTTTAAACACTTTTATAACCTATGTAAAATAAACACTACTAAAACTCAAACAAAATTTGACACTTGCAATGATGTAGCTCTGCTCTGTGAAGTGCTACTATCCACTCGCTTTAATGGGTAAAGAGCCTATTCACACAATTTAAAAAACAGGTGTTACAACAGGTAATGATTATACATTGTGCTTACAAGTAAATGATCCTATTAAATCTAAAAATAAAAGTAAATCTAATTATAAATGCAGAACTAATTTTCTCCTATTAAATAAGCAAAAATGTTCTAGGTTGTGAACTACCAATTTCATGTACTATTGAGGAGAATTCTAATTGATACACTAGTTCAGAAAGGCCATTTGTCAATATGTATAAATAATCCTAAAATATTCATATTCATTGGCCCTCACTTTGAATTTTATGAATATGTTCCAAGGACATTATGACAGAAATAGTAGAAAACAAAACAAGCACACACACAGACACTAAAAACCCTTCTCTCAAACAATAACAATTACACACACACACACACACACACACACACAGAGCAAACATTCATGACAAAGACCAGACACTAGCATACCTAAGAGGCATTAAATTTTTGCTTTTAAAATATTTTTAATTGCTCAGATAAATTTTATATTGTAAAGTCAAAAAAACAGAAAACAAAACTACAAATTACAAAGTCAACTATATAAAAAGTATCTTGAATATATATAACAAAATATTAATACTGTCTGCTTCTGGTGGTATAAGTTTGATTAATTTTCTTTCTGCATTTTGTCTATTTTCTTTGTAATTTTAAATAAGAATTAAGAGACGTATATCTAAATAAAAATAGCAGTTTAGTAAGAAATTAGGGAAATTGGCTTAACTCTGACAACTTTGTAACATGCAGTGTAAAAAAAATAGTCTGAAACTTACAGGAAAGGGAAGAAGCGTGACGTCTTGGTAATGTCAGCAAAACAGGACATTCATCTAAGGATATAGTGATTAACTTCTAAGACTATGTTGAAACATAGCTCAAGTGGTCCAGGTGCAATCTGAGTACTTAGGGTCTTTGGACAGACAAAGCAGTGGGTGGATGTGTGGAAGCAGGGTTGATAGTGATTTTCACCTTAGCACATTTGGCATATACTGAGATGATCACCTAATAGACTTTCCAGTTGGGTTATTTCAGAGTCCTACTTAGGGCTGGGGGCATGGTCCGAAGGCTTGGAGACACTGGAGCGGTATCCAGTCACCCTGGCTTTGGAAACTGATAGAAAGAAATGGGCTAAACTGCATAAGCTCCATTCAGATATTTGAGATATACAGAAGTTATTTATCATTTCAACTTGTTGGATGGAGATTTAGAAGTCCCAAGGCTTAGGCAGAAAGATACAGGGTGGCAAAATGCACACCTACTTAAAATTTGAAGTAGCTTTTTCCCTATCGGGGCTGAAGGACAATAGTATATATACACTAGCACAGGTTTGAAATTATTAATAATACATCACAAAAGGCTTTAAAAAAGCCTTATCCTGGCCCACTACTTCCCAAATTACCAGAGAAGAGGTAAATCCAAAAGACTACAAATATGTATATTTGGAACAGGTAGAATAGGACCAGGTCAGGAAAAGTCAGATATCAATAACAAAATAAATCATCAAGAGGTTCCTATGTATTACAAAAAGCATGCAAGTCATACAAATGTGGAATATTGGTTTATTACATATTTGTCCATCAAAATTTCTATGTAAATAATTTTTAATTCACTTATCCTGTAAATATTGAATTCATACTAATTTTACGATACCTTGTTGAATTTTTAGAGCATTTTTGTTACGATTACATAGAGATTAATGATTATGTGGCTGAATATCATTTTAAAAGGTTTCTGAGGAAGATTGGACCTCTAAATTGGTATTTCCTTATATTTTTACTTGCAGCAAATTAGGAAAATCAAAATACTTGTGGAAGTTTAATGTCTATATTGCTTAAATAGTTATACTGAACTTTGTATCCTTAAAAATATAGCATTGTGGTGCTGGCATAACCAAAATCTATTGAACAACATTAGCTTTGCAGATTTGTGGTAAAATTTCAGTATATCTAGGAAAACTTAATATTAATATAAAGGGTATTTGACTTCATATTATATTCTTTTGTGTTTCTAAAGATGTTCATTTAACTCTTTTCTCTGTAATTGCACATTATGATCATCTTTTACATTGTATGTGTAATATATCTCCACATTTGAAGCTGGTTTCTCTTTGTATTAAACAGTAATGATATTAAACAATCAATGTATTAAACAATTAAATGATTTGAGCAATCAAAGTTACATGACTTCAATTGAAACTCAACATGGATAATAGATTATCCAGTCTTTAATGTTGGTAGGACCTGTGCATTATCTATGGAGAGGATCAGTTTAACCAAAGACTACTCAATTTGCTTCAGAAAAAAATCAAGGGAATAGGCTTAGCAGTGTCAGAGAAGCACTAGGATTCGCCAACATCAGAGGCATTGAGAACTATTAGAGGTAGGCAAGAAGTACTTGTGAGGTATATGGGACTATTTGAATCTATGGAATTATCTGTCTGGAGGGATACTACAGGGGCATTACAAAGTTAGTTTGAAAACAGCCTAGAAAATCCCTAAGAAACAGAGACTTCTCAGTTACTTCCCACAGGGAGGTAAAACCTTGCCAACTTGATGGGATCTTCCCTTCTGGGATGGAAGTAGGAGTGTAGTAAGAGGGAAAAAAATAAACTATGCTAAACTTTCAACTATGTTTCTTGCCTTTCATTGCCTTTCAATCTATCCATATATCCTGATCCAAGAGTACTCTATTGTTTATATATATATTTTTCTGTCTGTATATTATGATATT
This sequence comes from Plecturocebus donacophilus, assembly GCA_004027715.1. NCBI lineage: Eukaryota > Metazoa > Chordata > Mammalia > Primates > Pitheciidae > Plecturocebus > Plecturocebus donacophilus. The sequence continues at coordinate 58,856 of PVKP010004110.1, read as the reverse complement.
TTGCCATCTTGAAAACCTCTCTTGCTGGGGAAAGACTGCCGCTTTCAGGGCTACCCAGTACCTAGAAGTAGTAAAGTACTTAGCCTACAGCATGTATTTGAGATGCTAACTAACCAATCTGGGACAATAGCTCCGCTAACCTGCCCTTAACTTCAGGTGGCAACATTCCCCAGCCTTAATCACCCCGGGCTCAGGTTCCAGGCAACTAAAGACCTCTTCTACAGACCCAAAGTTTGCCAGAATTATTCAAACTAGTCAATATCCTTTCACATTGAAACTTCAAAAAAGGCTCACTCCTAGACTTTCCCCTCTCTCCAGTCTTTTTCCTCTTGAACAAAATCTGGTGTTTCTCTGATGGCCCTGTGTGACATGCTATACCTTCTGTTTCTAGGACCTGTGAATATAATAAACTTTGTTTTCCTTTGCCTCTTCTGTGTTTCCTCTTGTGGCCATAACTGACTCACCATCACTTAGAACAACACAGGACAAGAACTCAATGAACAGGAACAATTATGGGTGTGCAGATTCCAATGCCAAATCTTGCAAACAGGAAGAAATGATAATATGTTATTTAAAGCAACCACAAGGAAGAGTCCCAGTATAATAACAAATTAACTGGAATTGTTATCTATAATGATAGTGGCTAAAACACAGTGTGACAATTAGAGCAAAGACATAACAAATAAGTAATACATAAAAGTATGTCATTTTTCTGTGAGATTAAATCATCATAGGAGTAAAATAGTAATGAGAGAAGCATGGAGTGAGAGACAGTAAAGGAATTTTGGTAAGCAAAATAATTGGTGTATTAGTCTGTTTTCATAGTGCTATAAAGAACTTCAGAAGACTGCGTAATTTTTAAAGAAAAGTGGGTGGGGAGGCCTCAGGAAATGTATAATCATGAATCATGGTGGAAGGGGAAGCAAGGTACCTTTTTCACAAGGCAGCAGGAAGGAGAAGTGCCAAGCAGAGGGAGAAGAGCACCTTATAAAACCATCAGATCTTGTAATAACTTGCTCACAATCAGGAGGACAATATAGAGAAACCTGCCCCCATGATTCAATTACCTCCACCAGGTCTCTCCCTTGACATGAAGTGATTATGGGGATTGCAATTCAAGATGAGATTTGGGTGGGGACATAAAGCCTAACCACATCAATTGGAATATAATATGTTTTGTAGCACTATATCTATCATAGCCATCAGCAGTACCTGAAGTCAGTCCTTCCATATGGCATAATAAAGAATTCAGCTGCTTGAGTTTGAGTTGCCAATCTATTAGAAACATTTCCTTGTTTTCCTGGTTCATGCAAGACCTTATAGAGCACAGATCTTGAACAAATGTGGCTTTTAGCTGGTGTTTAAAATGATCTGGGACACTTTGATTCATTTTTCAACAATGAGTATACTTCCAGACATGGCTCAGGAAATTAACTGATTTTTGTTGTTGTTGAATAGATGTTCTAGCCTTTGGCATAGGGCAGTGCTATTGATTTTCACTGTGGAGCTGAGTATCAGGTTCCTGTGAAAGGCTGTGTTATTGTGGGTTCTGAGAGATATGGTAAAATTCCCAGAAACCTAGGAGGGTCTTCCACCAGAGCCCAGCGTCTTCTGGTGTGCCAGCCTGCTCTCTTTCAGATAGAGATCACATTTTTACAGAAATAGAGCTTTGAGCAAATGGAGTTTTAGACCAAAAGCATATTTTGCTCTTGTGGTTAGACTTTTGACCTGCCCTTTGCTTCAGACTAGGTGAAATCAAAGTCATTTGATTCTTTACTAAAATAATTTGTATCTTTGCAAGTCAATGATGTTAACCTGCTGTTTCAGTGCCAAAAACCGAGTTTTTCCTTTCAAATATTTGCCACAATATAACTTCGTGAGCATTGCAGTAAAGTTTACGTTTGATCTGTGAGAAATTCCAAGTGGGATGTTCAACAGTGTTGCCCGATTGAGCCAGTAACCCTCTTAAGTTCAGTTTCCTAGGACAATTTACTTCCCACAGTGGGCAATTAGTTGTTGCTATGTTCCTTGTTTTCCTGGCATTACTCTGCCCTAATCCCCATTTGTCAGCTATTAATAAATTATGATCTTCTCTCTAATTATTTTGTATCAGAGCCTTTGAAGAAAAAAGCATGTAATCATGAGAAAAGAGAAGAGATAACCCTCAGATATTAAATCAATACACGTCTGGATTTATCATAGTTTTATGAAGTCACATCTATTGCTAACTCATAAGCTTCTGAGATTTACTTTTAATGAGCTTTTTTAAAAAATCAGTGATTGCATGATTACAAACATTTATTATTATTTTAAAATATAATATTTATGAGATTAAAATGTTCACAAAATTTATTTTTCTTATTAGAACTTATCAATTTCTGAAACTATGTAAACCTAATCATGTTATAGATGCAAAATATATTAATTTCTAAGTTATTGCTGCTTGATGTCACCGGGTATATCACGACAATGATATTAGCATGTCCAGATGTCAAAGAAATAAAATCATAAGGTAGTGAAGATATATTAACTTTTATGCACTACTTCTTGAAATCATTGTATTCTCTGTGATGAAACCAAAAAGTTTATTATTTATTTTAAAGTATATTTATGGGTTGGGAATTCCATTATATTTATTTTAGGGATATTAAAGTTTTTCATTTTCTGAAATGTCAACATCAATAGGAATAAATGGACAAAGCATTTCAAATGGAGATTGATGCACAGCTCATCTTAATTCAATGACTTATAAGGTATTTATTCCGTTAAGTTATATAGGAGAGCCACAGAAGCCTTTATCCTCTAAATACTTACTGGCGGACAGAAGAGAGAAGATATTTACCCAATACACTATAATTTGTGGTTGAAAGTGTTAAATTTTAGGAGAAATACTGATATATTTTTCCGATATATTGTTCAAAGGAGAGAATGCTTTGGCTAAAGGGATTGAGGGAATTCCTTTGTCCTCTATTCATGATAGAAAGTTTGATATAAGTCTTTATATGTGGGTTAGGCTTAAATATGGAGGGATAATATGAAGTTTGTTCCAAGCAAATGGAGGATGTGAAAGAGGGTGCAGAGTGAGAGATCCTCTTTCCTCATTCTCAGTCCATGTGCTTTATATGAAACTGATCCTATTTTCAGTTTCAGGTATGAATTCCTATGGTTTTGGTCATAGAGTGTAACTTCTCCATCATCTTCTTAGTTAAGGTCCCAGAAATACTGATAGACTTACTCTGTGGAGCTGGATATCAAGTTTCTGTCACAGCCTGTGCCATTTGAGCTCTGAGAGTGAAGGGCGAGAGTCCTAAAGTCAAATCTATTTTCAATACATGACCATTTCCCCTTAGTGACCCAACAGTTGCCTGATCCCTTCCTACCTCATGGACCACCTTTTTTAAAGCCCCCTTTGGCAGGGTCTTATTCTTCCACCCTAACTCTCAATATCACAGTGTCCCAGGGTTTTATCCAAAAGCTTCAGTTTAATCAATGCATTTAAACACCATATTTGTTCAACAGCATTCTTGAATTATGTCTCAATTGCATAGCAAACATGATTTTAACACCTCGATTTATCAGTACCTGTTTTTCAGATTTAATGTTTTAATCTGTGAAAACTTTTCATCTGCAACATCAATAATTTTCTTTTAGACTAAGCTACTCTAAATTATGCCTTCTGTCATTTGCAACCAAAGAAATCCAAGACAAAAACACATAGTGATATAAGGTAGTTTAAATTAAATTTTACAGTCTTAAAACCCAACTGCACTCCTCCAGACATACTTTCATTAGACATTTACCAAGGACCTACATTATAGTCTGTTTTTCAAGATGAGCACATACCAACTGGGGAGACAGTTATATTAAATGGTGAACTAAAACTACTTCAGTGAGAAAATTAAGTTTTAAGGGTACACAGAAATGGAATTAACCAGGTTTCACAAAGTCAGGAATGGCCATGGAGTTGATGACATTTAATTTGTGTGATTTTAGAGTAACTACAATTTACTGGATAAAATTTTCCCATGAAAGGAGGAGAATCCACTAAAATTCAATGTATTTTTTAGTGTCAAGCTACCACTGACATTAATTTCTAAGAAGTGTTTTATTCATATTTCTGATCAGTTTTTAAAGTTTTAAAATGTTAATTCCATTATTTTTAGCAGCAGAAAATCAGAGGCTTTCCACACCAAAGTTTGGAAGTCACATAATCACAAGTCTCGGGGAAGTTATATCCTAAACCACAAAGGCCCTGATATCAGAGTTAGGTTCAAGCTCCAGGCCCTTACTGACTAGCTGTATTATAGTAATTTATGTTCTAGGCACTTTCCAAGAGGGAAAAGGGCACAGATAAAAATCCCTATCATTTTATATCCTTCTCTAGTAGGAGAGACCAACTAAAAATGAACAGGTTAAATATCTGTGTGGTATATATCAATAAGTCTAATGAAGAAACAGGCATGGTTTGCAGAGGAAAGAATCAGGTCATCTCTTTAGTATGCTCAACTGAGAGAACAAGATTGAGCAAAGATTTTAAAGAAATAAGGAAGAAGCTGTAAGGTTCTCCAGGACAAGGGAGTTTTAGACAGTAAGAAGAGCCAATGCAAAAGACTTAAGGCAGGGCTATTCTCACAATTTTCAAGAAACAGCAAGAAAATATCAGCTATAAATTAGATATAGATCTAGAATTGAGACATGGTGGAGTTGTGAGATGCTACTAAACTTTTAGAACAGTGCCTAGTAGTAAGTGGTATGTAATTCATGTTAGATAATATTATACTTATCATTATTATTACCACGTTACTTCTATTAGGCAAAGAGGCTTCTCTGCAGGTTTTAGAGCACACCCTTCATGAATATATGCTTCACAAAGTATTCATTCAAGGAACTATGATGCTTTCACATGAGATGCAGGCAGACCTCTTGCATGTGTCTAAATTAAATAGCTGTATTCAAAACTCTGGCATAAATATTTTATTTGGCTCCAAATGAACTTGAAGAAAACTTTCTAAGTTCAAAGGATTTTACCCTCAAGCCATTGCTTTGACTAACATAAAAACTGTACCAGGCATGTAGCAAGAACGCAAATACTTATTGCATTAATGATTCAGACTAACTGAAAAAAGTTACCATGAAGGAAAAAAATTCCAATTTTATTGTAAACTCTTCTTCTATTCCTAACTGTTATAATTCTGTCTTATAAAATTTTGTCTACTTATCAGGCTATTAAGTAAAAGTAGAAACATTTCTAGGAAAGAACACTGTTTTCTTATACCACATGTCCTGGACTTGCCTTTGTGTTTATGTGCAATAAGTGTCCAAAAATGTTTGTAATGGATAATTGCAAAGATGAAAATGTCATTTACAACCTCTCATACTTCAAGGGACTTAAAAGTAAGTAAAAAGACTAAATTTTAGCATTATTTTCCTGCAACATTAAAACCTAAAATGCTTTATGTAAATTTACTCGTTTCTCTAATTTCTGACATGATCTAGCCTCTATTATATATAGTATTGACTGACTTCCAAGGAGTTTTTGCTTCAGAGAACTACAAGACATTTCAAATGGATTGAGTTTCAATTGTGCTTTTGGGAATCCAAAAAGATCCCCCGCCCCTGCAGGTTCAGAAGTGCCTGCTCCTGCTGCCTGGCCTCTCCTAGCTACTGACACCAGCTCTAATTTCAAAGCAAAGTTGAGGCTAAGCCTGGGCATTGTCACAACCTTGCCGGGTGTTCGTGCACTCAGGGCAGCATGGACATACCATCCCCCTGCTACCTAGGTATTGATTAGTGTCCCAGTCCGCTTTTGTCTACAGGACTTAAGGCAAATTAAGGGAATCTTATAACGTTTTCAGATGACCCTGACAGTTATATAGAGGCTTTCCAGAATTTCACTTAAGTATTTGACCTTACCTGGAAGGATGTTATGTTACTTTGGAATCAGACCCTGACTACCACTGAAAAGCAGGCAACCCTGCCAGCAGTAGAGACTTTTGGGGGATGAGCTTTGCATGTCATATAGGTTCAGGGACGGGGATGAGCCTTATTCCATTGGAAGAACAGCAGTACCACTGGAGGACCCTAAAAGGGACCCCAGTGATGAAATGGGAGAATGAAAGAGGAAGCACTTTCATGTGTGTATACTGGAGGGCTTATGGACTAGGACTAAGCCTCTCAATTAGTCCAAGCATGGTAGAACAGGGATTAGATGAAAATCCCACTGACTTCCTGGAAAGGCTAAGAGAGACCTTGGTAAAGCATATATCTCTATCTCCTGATTCAGTCAAGGGACAACCGATCCTGAAGGATAAGTTCATTATTCAGGCAGCCCTTGATATCAGGAAGAAGCTGCCAAAACAGGCCATGGGACCAGATAGTACTTTAGATAACCTCCTGAAAGTGACCACTTCAGTCTTTTACAACAGGAATCACGAGGAGCCCCAAGAGAGGGAAAAGAGACACAAGAAAAAGACAGAAGCTCTAATGGCTGCCTTGCAGGCTCACAAATCCCCAAATCCCTTGGATACACCTGTTAACTGATACAAATGTGGCAAGCCATAGCACTTTAGGAAAGACTGTCTGGATAGCAGGAGGAGGCCACTTTGGCCCTGTCCAATTTGCAGTGGGGACCACTGAAGAGCGGGCTGTCTTTGGACTCAGGTCACTGGGTCCAGCGCAAATGGTCCAGCAAAACTGATGGGTCCTGGGGTTCTTCTCCCTGGCTCTGATGGTTCAGAAGTCAAAGGGAGAAAGGTGGACAGTGGACCTCCTCCTGGACACTGGAGCAGGTCTCTCAGTTCTCTCCAATACAGCTTCCCACTTCCTTCTTAGTAAGATCGTGGAGCGGGAAGAGCATCTTAGGAAAACATCTAAGCCAATATTTTTCCCAAATCCTTAATTGTAGTTGGAGACACCTCTTGCCTACTGTTCTCCCCTTTGTTCTGTTCCTCACCATAAAACATTTTTGTCAAGGACTCCTTAATTCTGAACCCCCAATGGCCTATCCACTCTGCTAAAGAGCTATTTCTCTTTTAAAGTTTAACTAACCCCATACAAGATTTAATATTTTTCACCAGAGTGAAACATCTCTAGCCACAACATTCTTTTTCAAAATAGTCTACTTTTTAGATTTTTATATATATTTTTTCCTTTTAGCTCCTCCTTATACAATACTCATAGTTGGTCCATACACACTTAACCTCCCTGTAAAAGCGGTTTCTTCTTTTCTAGAGGCTATCAAACCCCAAGCAGTTACCCAACGAAGCCTCAGATGATGGCTCTCTTTTTACTGGGGACCCTTACATAGGCCTCTCAGAGATCTGACTGCTGTTTTCCCCAAAACAATGCCCCCTATCAACATGAAGCAGTTAAGAGTAGTCATTGTTCCTATCCTAATGGCAGTTAAATGTACCTCTTCAGAAGGGGGATTGATGGCAGTGGTATCTGGTCTGGAGCAGCAGCCACAAAGAAGCTGGTTCTAGCAGGGGAGACATGGCCTGGGCCCTGTGCTCCATGGAACCAGCAAGAGGTGGGAATAGGTAGAAGCCTGACTCTGCCCTCCAAGTTGGCGGGGCAGAAGCCCCACCCTCCTGGGTGCAACTGCAGCCACCCAGCTACAGCTGAGGACCCAAGCATTCCTGCACTCTACAGGGGCTGAGAAGCCCACCTGCCCCTGTAGGCTTGGAAAGATCTGGCCTTTCCGTGTTCCTGGTGCTCACTCTGATGTTAGAGCAAAGGTGAGGCCGAGCACAGATGCTGCTGTGACCCAGCCAGGTGTGTGCACACTTGGAGTGGCACTGACACACCAGTCCCCTGCCACCTTGGCTCCCTCTGAACTTTGGACACCAGTGAGCACAGGAGAGAGACTGAGGGAATACTGAGAGTGGCTTAGCATGGGCTTGCAGGAACCCCTTGTCATGAGCAGCCTGGGTGCTGTGGACAGCACTTTGATGGTGGCAGGAGGCAGACAGGCTCCTGGACAGAAAATGGAGGGTTCCCAGTGAAGCCCCACCTTCAAGCTAGGAATGGCCTGAAGCCTGAGGCTGAGCTCTCAGTTCTGTGGTCCGGAGTGAGAAGTTATGGTGCTTTCTCTGGCCTGCCTATGGCTGCCCATAGTCCAGTCAGCACACACTTTCTTCTTTCTGAAGCCCATAAAAACCCTGGACTCAGGCAGACTGAGGAAATGACAGGATTACCTGCCTGCAGGTAAGAACTACCTACTCTGGATCTGCTCTCCACCAATGGCTTCAGATGTCAGGACAACATGCCTGCAGGTAGGAACTACACACTCTGGGTCTCCTCTCCACTGACAGCTGCACTCATTGGGATGGTCTGCCCACAGAAAGGAGTTACTCACTTTGGGTCTTCTTAAAGCTGTACTGTCAACTCAATAAAGCACCTCTTTACCTTGTTCATCCTACAGTTGTCCACATCCCTCATTCTTCCTGGACATGAGATGAGAACTTCAGACCCACTGAGTGTTGAAACTGAAAGAGCTGTAACACACACAGGGCTGAAACATGCCCCCTGCTACACTCACCACATTGCAGGTGATGAGAAGGAAAGAAGAATGGCAACCCTTTAGGGACCTCAGACCTAGGGGTGCCTCAAATCAGGGATGTGACACCCTCTTTGGGGCTTTGCAGTTTCTGGTATCTCCAAGTTTCCAGATGCCACCACCTTCCCTTCATTTACACATGGGCACCAACAGCAAAAGCTACTTGCAGTGCATCTGATTCAGCTGCAGGCTTACATGGATCAAGTGCCTGTGTTGGCACCTGGAACTGCCCACCCCTCTGCAGCAGCCAGTGTGCCTGGTTGTGGTCAGTTTCCAGACCCTGCACTCACTCATTCACACACCCCTCACTGCTCCATGCCTGGCTTGCCCTTGACAATTGTGGGATTCAGGCCCATAACATGAGCCCAGTGCAGCCTGCCATGGTGAGTGGGCAGAATGAGCCCACCAGGACTGAACAAAACTCGGGCAAAGGTGCCCCTGGCCACAGAGGCTTCTGGCTGGAAAAGCAATACCCTAAGGGTCCTGTGACAAAATCATATATAAGGTCAACCAGCATAAAGACATTATTCTTCCTCCTCAGGACATACTTTTGGCTTTTTTGCTTCCTGATTTTAAAATTAGCAAAAAGCTTTACATATTTTGTTTATATGCAAGAACATGTGTAAACAAGGATGGGAGTGTATGTGTGCAATGTCTCTTTTTATTTATAATTGTGTATGTGGACTTAGTTTAATATAAAAAGTGAAGCTCTGCATGCTTGAAATGGAATTAAATTCAGGATAACATAATAAATCAGTGATCAGAAACATAGTATTAAAACATTCTTTAATCCCTTAATGAAGGTTGTATTGAGAAAGGTTCAAAAAGAGATTGCTTCTGTACACTAAAAGATGTTTCTTTTTGTATGTCTATACCCCTAAGTCCTGTTACTTCAAGCTTTTTATCAGCTCTGAACTACTCAGTAGTTAATTTTCAGAATTCAGATTCTGTGTTTGAAATAAGGACACAGATAAATAAAAAAAGTCAACTTTATATCAGTGATCATCTTTAAAGGATTAAAAAGAAGAAAATACAATAAAAACTTTCTTAAACATTTAACTGGAAAACAGTGAAGATATTCATTGGTGAAAGACTGGTCAATTAAACATTTAGAAATCTGCAAAATAGTACATATAAGAGATCAACTCCACAAAATTAGGACACAAGAAAGTTATCAATGTCCAATGTCATTAGCGATAAAAGAGAAAGATTAAAGAGCAATTACAATATGTTATGCATATAAAGGAGCTTAATTTATATCCATCCTAAAATGATTAGCTCATAGTTTGTGAAAGGCATGTCAATTGTTCTATAATCCTATAAAAAACATTTAAAGATTAATGGGAAACAGTGAAGAGAGTTTGAACTCTGCAGAAAATGCCCCAAGATTACTTAACATATTTAAAAAGGAAGATCACACACATACGAAAATTATCAAGAATCCTAACATGTTATACTTCTTTTCCATTTTGTTAAATAGGACTTTTTCCTTAAAGATGGATGCTATCAATTATTTTAAATGCTGTCTAGGTAGGAAGATTCCAAAAAATTTCTGCATAATCAACATAAGCCTGAAAAGGTTAAAAATCCTCTATGTTTGACTTATTTTTCATCCTTGAGTGTATTTTAGAATTTTTTTAATTTAATTTTTTTCTTTGAAATAGTTTCATAATATCCAGTGTGTCATAATTTGCAATTTTTTTGTCTGAATAAAAATACACATTTTCAATGAATATGGATCTTCAAGATATATTTCCTTTCGGGCCCAATCATGATATAAATTGCCAATGATTATTACATACAAATGATACTAATATTTGGCAATATATCAAATAAAATTATTTAACCAATGATGAGTCCAATTATTTTTAGTTAAAAGATATGTTACCTAGGAGCAAATATCTGGCATATCATATTATATTCAAGAGATTAGAAAGTAATAAGAGTAAACTAAAAGTGAAATGGTAGTCTAAACGTCAGTGTGTGTGTCTGTCTGTGTGTGTCTCTGTGTATGAATCAATCATATTTTGGCACAGAAAGAAGGGAGAAACATATATAATCCAACATCTTTACATCTTTCCTAGAACAATCTTTTTAAAATAATGTACTATTATGCAAATATAGTTTCCCAAATTTATGTGAGGTTTGCGCCACATTGAGTCATTTACTTTTTCATTCTTTAATAAATCTTTATTGAGCTAATTCAGGACAATCTCGCATTTCAGGGTTTCTTATAACCTTAATTGGTACAAACAAAAGTTACAAAGTTTATCGCCTTAAGTGAGATTAAAAAAAAAGTCTTTCAAGAATCATATCATTTAGCTTTTGAATAATTGTACTTACATGATAAAAATATAAAATAATTTGTCCATGAAGTGTAAACACAATGGCCAAAGTTGTTTCTATTGTGTGACAAATGCCCCCTGAAATTCAAGAAACTACATTCAAGAAAATAAAGTAATTAAAATTTCACACAAAACATTGGCTTGTAGAAAAGTACAAGCGTCGGATTTGTTTTTGGTGAAATGTGCTATCTTTTCAACCGCAAATTCCTAGTGTCAGCATTTTAAACTGTTGTGAAATTAAATTGGATTAGGAAAGACTTTTAATATGAATGAACAATGTATTAATTGCTAAAATTTTGCTGTTTTTAAAAGTAATTACACTTTCATTAGACAAAACGTTCAAAATTTTCTTACCAAGCCTTGAATTTGGCAGAAAATTAAGCTATGTCTTTTGGGCATAGATCTGATTCCAGTACAAATGAGACATTATACTAAAATTTCATTATTCTTGAACAACAATTTCAGGTACATATAGAATTTATATGTGTGTGTGTGTTTGAGAGAGAGAGAGAGAGAGAGAGAGAGACAGAGAGAGAGAGAGAGAGAGAGAAAGAAAGAGAGAGAGAGAGATGGTTAGGGTTTGTGTCCCCACCCAAATCTTATCTTGAATTGTAATCCCCATATCCCCACATGTCAAGGGAGAGATCAGGTGGAGGTAAGTGAATCATGGGGGTGGTTTTCCTCATGCTGTTTTCATCATAGTAAGTTTGTTCTCATGAGATCTAATGGTTTTATAAGCGGCTTTTCACCCTTGGCTCATCACTTCTTCCTGTCGCCTTATGTACAGGTGTCTTCCTCCGTGATTGTGGGTTTCCTGAGACCAACCCCTGCCATGTGGAGTCAATTAAAGCTTTTTTCTTTATAAATTACCCAATATTCAACAATTTTTGATAGCAGTGTGAGAGTTAATACAGTGTGTGTGGGTGACTTTGTAAGAATGTGCGTGGGTATGTATTAAAATGATACTATCCTTCCGTTACCAAATAGTAAGTAGATTGAATGTTCTTTCAAACATTTTGTCTAATGCTAATGATGCCAGATAAGGGTAAGCAAGAATCCATAGCAAAATGTCACCAGTAAGTTCACTGTGCTAAGTCTACAACAACATATTTCTTATATTTGATGTGTATCTTTTAATAAATTCTCAAAAATACAGATTCATTGGATTCTAGACCTTGGTTCTTTTTTTTTTTTTTCGTTTTGTATTTATTTCCCCTAAGTGTGGACAGAACAATACAGAATCTTCTTATAACCTCCATGTCCATAAATATAACTAACATTTATTTGATTTATTAGAAAGGAAGACACTAACTCTTAGTCAGAAGAAACAAAATGGCATTATAAACCAGCTATGCATAGGTATTATCTATATTTGGAGTATAAAAGACACATTGTCACATGGTAGTTTTCTTAGTTACAATTCATGCAACTTGATTATACTATTGGATCAAAATCTCAGCTAAGTTTTCATGAGAGGCTGCTGAAATCAGCTTATCTTCCAGAAAGCAGGAATATAGATTGGGCATTCTTCCCAGGTGACTTCAGAGAGATTAAATCAATGGAGCACTAGATAGCCATCCCCCTGTCTGGCATGGACTTAATTGTCCTCAACAGAACACAAACTGGCCCCTAGCTAGAAATTCTAAAAGTACATAAATGCTAATCTAACATTAAAAGTAAGCAATGAATTACCACATATATTCTTAAGAAAATTTCAAACAGTCAAATAAATAGGAACCAGAAGAAATAGAATTTTCAGATACAATAGGGGATGTTCAAAGGAATTTGCAATGTTTTATGAAAATAAACTGCTAACTTCTGTTATTTAAAAATATAGTCATAAATCTTTTTAGAACACAATATACAGTACATTGAAAAGTGCCCAATTCTGTATATTTATGAGCTGAATAGGTGCTGAAGATTCAACAATAAATGAGGAGAACATAACAGAATCAATATGAATATTGATTTCCTGGCTTTTTTTTGGACCTTATGGTCAGAAATAAATATTTCACTTACACTTTTTTTGTCAGAAATAAATATTTCCATGAAGACTTTCATCAAATGTCTATAATGATCTAACACCAAAATAAATTTTCAGATGGACAGCTCCCATTACTAAATATACCTTCTAACAATAGCCTGGATTATTAAAATACATGAAAATATGTTTGTTGTAGGAAAACAGCATACTCTTGTTTCATTTTCTTTGTTTTATTTTATTCTACTTTATTTTATTTTTAGGAAGATTGATTATTCTTAGCTCAATGTCAGGAAACACATAGAAAAACTCTTGTCAGGACTCTACCTAACATGAATTAGGTATAAAATGAAAACTGTGGATATGTAATATATAATATATAATATATATTCATGTATCTATTGACATAATAGTCAGTACAATTTACTTCAAATCAGTATACACCATGATTGAGTATTCAGGTTGAAATCACTTAAAAGCTGAAAATAAAGGCATTCAGTGAAAAGGTTTGGTCATTTACCAAGTGGCTTGTTTGCCAGAATTTCTGCTTTGTATACATTATCCTGTTAGGATAGAATGCTGGCTAACTAGAATTATGTCTTTTTCCTTAAAAATATGCTTGGCACAGACATAGCTTTTCCCAAACACCAATTAAACTTGAAGAAGGCAACCATATATACTTTAGAGAGACAAAAAACATTCAGATTAAAAAAACTTGTGTAATATAAAGAGATATAGCTATATTAACCAAATAAACAGTAACACATTAATACAACACTTATAAAAAGAGCATACCTAAGAAGAGAAATGGTGTGCATAAAAACTATCAATAATATGGACAAGACAAGGCTTAGGAATTGCGTCATGTATTGAGACTATCTGCTGATATATTGCTTGCCTGATTTGTTTTGGGATGTGCTCAACAGCCAAATGGTCAAATCAAGGTGAGGAAGAGATCAGCTGCAAAAGTTCAGAATCACAGCTTCCTCTCTTACCTTCCACTGAGGAGGAAGCCGATAACCACTGCCAACAAAATGACTCCCACTGTCACAGACACAGCAATTATAGGAATCTGGCTTTGATCGCTGGATGCTGCAACTGCTGATAGGAGACACAGAAAATGGAGCTTGTGGTTAAAGTGATCACGTGCATTCAAAATAAAAGCTGCTTAATAGACAGTAATCAATTCATGATTTAAGCAATTTACCCACACTTGGCTGAGATTTTCCCCTAATATCCTTTCTTATAAGTGTGTAATTGAAAAGCCATCTTTAGCAGAAAATATTTACTTTCCAAATAGAGATTTGAGAGCATCACTAGTCACTGATTATTTCCTTGTCATCATAAAAAATGAATGCACGTTGTTTGTATAGTATTCATCTAGGGGCCTCAGGTCTGCAAATTAAAATGGAACCTCTTTATCAACCTCAAACACCTTAATCTAAATACAAGGTGCTAGGTATATAAGATTTGACATTTTTAGAGTTTGTATTCTGCTGTTCTTTAGAAAAAATCTGATGAACCCAGATAGGACTTTTTTCCCCATAGACATAGCTTGAAGTCCAAAATAATGTCACTATGACCTCATTGAAGTAAAATGCAGTAACACTGTTCTGAATACTATTATAAAAATACAATTTAAAGCAGAATATAACCAGTAAGTATATTTCATAAGTAAATTCAATTTTTGAAAAATATCAAGGCAAATATTTAAAAGAGAAATCTATCTTAAGATTGGATACATTTACATCACCTAATTTTTAAATACAAAGATTTAGATTAAATGTTTTATATTTTAGCATAAAATTGCCGTCCTAAGAGGAATATGGACATGATTAGGTAGTTGTACTTAAAATAAGCAAATAAATTTTACTTTTATGTTGATAACTAATCTTGATTAAAATAAAACACCTATAAGCAAAATGAATTTTCCTAATGTTCTTAAGAATCTCTCCATAGAATATCTAGCATGCTTCTGTTTAATGACATGATCAATTTGTTAACTTCAAAGTAGCACTAATTCAACTCCATGGTATCAAATATTGTCACTGAAATTAATAACAACCCATATTTTGTTTCTCACAACTCCTTACCAGATCTTGGCCTACCACAAGTTTTGGATCTCCAAACACCTCCCTTTCTATTTTAGTCACATTATTCTTGACTTTCTAACCAAAACTAAGTGATTCGCCGACCACCCTCTTGCACTGGTCTACTTTCAACTATTTTAGACCAGTATTTAAATCCCAATATTATTAATGGCTGGTTTGAGTAAAACTATTATTTATAATATAATGTGCTCTTACCTTCTCCCTTTTTGCATAATAGGTACAAAAGTTTTACCCTGCTTTTTCCTATTCTCTGATGCTAAGGTCAGTGGTAAGAAATTTAGTTATTGGCTATAGCATAAACGAGGTAGGAAAAAACTGTGCTCAGAATTGCTAGTACTCTTTCCCCAAGATCTGCTTTTTCTAGTACCCTTTCCCCAAGATCTGATTTATTAATCTCTAAACTATAATTATTTCCACCACTACTTTTTTTTATCTTTTTCCATTTCTTTTTGGCAGAGGGCACTGTTTCTAGAAAAAAAAAGTGCAGACTACACTCAGATATTCAATGTTCTTTGAGTAGGCTGCAACTGCTGCTTGAATGACTTAATTCTCTATTATTAATTTCCTAGTAAAGTCTTCCCTGTAATGAGTCTTCTTCATTTGCTCCATATATTAATCCATTCCCACTTCCCACATTTGAGAAATGTTAAACTTTAGGCCTAGCTCTTTCAAAGATCTCCCTCTGGGAGAGTTTTGCTGCCTTATAAACTACTCTGTTACTTACAAACCTAAGTAGATATCACCTTTAGGGAGAAATAAATCTTTATATCTAAACTTACTAGGGTTAGTTCAATCCAAATTGGAAAATAGGTCCAACATTTACTATACATATGGGTCAAGAAAATTATTTAACCTTTTAAAATCACATTTGCATAATCTCCAAATAGGGATAATGTTGTTGGATCATTATATTTCTGTTAAGATAAAGATTATACATATAATACACTTAGCATAGAGCTTCAATCACTGACAGCCTTAAATAAATAGTAAATATTATTTATACGTATAATCTCCTGCTTTGTTTACCATTCTTATATTTCCTATCTGTCAGCATCTTGACAGAGGTATCTGAAACCAGCCTCATCTAAGAACCAACATTTTAAAATTCTCGCTGAAATTTTTTTATTCTTCTGCCTTTGAATTCCATGCATGATATGATATTTGCCACATGCAATGAGTACTTCTGCATTTAACGTACCCTGCACCATGATAAGGAGTTTGACTTAGCTGAATGTATACCTTAAACTTAAAACTCTCTTCCTCTTGATTTCTATGGCATCAGACAAGCTGCTTTTTCTTTGTCCCTCTATGAAGTTCTGCTTTGTCAGTTCTGTTGGCTTCATATTCTCTTCCCAACAACCATGTATGAGTGATTCTTCATGAATGCTCATTCCTAATCCTTCTCACTTCTCTCCAATTCTTTCTGTCTTTTTTCCCCCTCCCTTTCTTTCTTCCTCTCTCTGACACTTCTTTCTTCATGGTATCAGTTAGCAACTATCATGGTCACAAATTTATATCTCCAACCCTTATTTCTCTCCAAAACATCTCTCTAGTTTTATAAAAAACTGCTTAACCCTTTCTTTGGATTTTATTTTTACATGAAAATCAACATTTTTAAAAGTGGCCCTTCCACCACATCTATTCCCAAAGGCATTAACAAAAACACATGTCAACAAATAAACATATCACTAATCAAACCAAAAAATTAAACTGATTGGATCTCTTTCTGGTTTCTTTGAACTATCACTAAATCTTTCTTAACTTTTGCTTGTTCATTATCGAATATTTTTGGGTTTCTTTTATGTTTCCCCTCATGTGTCACTTATTTTCATCCAATACTCATCTATTTGATTCAAATCTGTATAATCAAAATGGTGGAATATGGTTCATAGCGTTTTAAGTGTTCTCTCTGCCTTCTATGTGTTTATATCAAATATCCAAAATATAACTTTTATGATGTTTCCCTGATCAAAAACTTTAGTGAGTCCTACTACCTTTGGAAGAAAATTCCCAAAAGCTCAGTCTAGCGTTCAAAAGCCTTTCTGATCTGAGTCTAATAATTATTCCCATTCTTCATGTGCCAGTTTGGGAACTCTCACAGATACAGTTTTGAAGGAAGAGTGAACAATTACTCAGAAATAGGGATAAAAACAGAGTAACTTCAGATTGACCAAAGTATTAAATTTGAGAACAAATATACAATTTTGGTAGTGTCAAATTATTCATTTTTAGTAATTTCCAAGACCTAATTTAACAATGTGCTAAAATAGTGCACCTCTATATAGGAAAATACATTGCACTAAAATAATTGCTAATGGCATTCAAAATATTGTAAATATGCTAAGTTAATACATTTTGTGAATATAAGTAATGTCAAATCACAAACATTAATGTTCCATGTGCTCGCCTAATGTCCTCTGAAATCAGATCATTTTTGTATAATAAGCAATTAGGGCCTATTTTGTGAGGAATAATTTAAAGAATATTTATTTTTCCTTTAGAATAATTTAAAGAACTTTTGCAATATTTTCTAAGGTCCTTGACAGGTTTTAAATTTTTGGTCTTATTTGGAGACAAGGTCTGTCACCCAGGCTGGAGTGCAGTGGCATGATGTCAGCTCACTGCAATCTCTGCCACCCGGGATCATGTGATCCTTCCATGTCAACCTCCCAAGTAGCTGAGACTACAGGCATGCGCCACGACGTCTTGCTAATTTTTGTGGTTTTTTTGTAAAGAAGGGGTTTCACCCATTAGCCCAGGCTGATCTGTAACTCCAAGCTCAAGTGATTCACCCACCTCAGTTTCAGGTTTTAATTATGAAGTGTTTCACATGTATTAATTAATATGTGAGCTATTTCTAATAGAAAATGATTTATCAAGATTTTTGAATTGTTTATTCTTTTGTTTGTCTGAGGGCATCAATAATTTACAGAGTACTGTCAATGCTTTCATACTTATTGATTTTTCTAGGACTGAGAAAAATACATTTAGGTCAAATAGGAGCTATGGCAATCATGTCAACATATTGTTAAAATTTTAATCTTCAAAATATGAACCCCTGGCACTTTGGGAGGCTGAGGCAGGTGGATCTCCTGAAGTCAGGAGTTTGAGAAAAGCCTGATGAACATGGAGAAACCCTGACTCTACTAAAAACACAAAATTAACTGGGCATGGTGGTACATGCCTGTAATCCCAGATATTTGGGAAGCTGAGGCAGGAGAATCACTTGAACCCAGAAAGAGGAGTTTGCAGAGAGCCAAGATTGCACCATTGCACTCCAGCCTTGGCAACAAGAGGGAAGCTCTGTCTCACAAAAAAAAAAAAAAAAAAGAAAGAAAAAAAATGAATCTTTAGTTACACGTTTCTCATTTTCTTATTTTTGCTAAAAATTAGTTGATTAATGATGTTCTTTTGGAAAAATAGCTGGGAAATGTCCTGGGAACACTAAAAAGAAAATATTGAAGTAATGTAACACCCTATGGTGAAAGGTCATCAATTATAATTTAGTAAATAATAATGTTTCTTTTTTAAAAAAAATAATTATACATTTGCATTATGCCTGGAAATTTTAAGGCGGCATATATAGAGAAGTCACATTTTTTAACCTCACATTGCTTCCCACACTCCTGGTTGTAGACCCACATTACATGGATATTCGCTAGACTTTATTGCCTCGCCTATATATGTGAAGAGTTCATCATTGAAAGTTAAAATAATTATAAGAGCCAGATTATAGCCTACAGGTGAAACTGAGAATTTTGGAACTTTCTCTCCCAGCAATAGGTATCTATAAACGTTCTTAATCTGGGTAACTTAATCAAAGGCATAATTTTTGATAAATAAATATGTAGGAATTAGTGGAAACATTAAAAACATTATGGTAGGCATTTGTTGAACATCATTAGCTAACAATGATCTTCAAAATAATGAGATATCACTAGCCACTTATTCAAAACGTCTAACAAATAAGTAAATAAATAATGGTGACTTCAAATGCTGACAAGGTTATAAAGAACCCAGATCATTCTTCCACTGCAGGTGGGAATGGAAAATGGTAAAGCCACTTTGGAAAACATGTTGGCGGTTTCTTACGAAATAAAATATACAATTACTGCACAATTCATTATTGTACTTTTGGAAATTTATCCTAGAGAAATAAAAACTTACGTTGACACAAAAAAATCTGTATACAAATGTTTACAGTATCTTTATTTGTAATAGCAAAAACTATAACTAGCTCTGACGTCCTTCAACAGATTAATGGAGGTTAAACAAATTTTGGCACATATATATTATGGAATATTATTCAATTGATAAAAATTAACAAACTCGATACACACCACAGTCTGGATGAATCTGCAGGGAATTATGCTAAATAAAAAAAAGCCAATTCCAAACTAAAAAGTCACATACTGCCTGTTTCTATTTAGAAAATATTTTCGAAATGTGAAAACCTTATACATGAATGGCAGATTAATGGTTTTCAGTGCTTAGTGATGCCACAGCATTTGTTCTTAAAGGCAGTGGTCATGGTTATAAAAGGTCAACACAAGGGATATTTATGATGTTGGCATTGTTTGGTTATGAGGACTGTGGTAGATACACAAAGCTATACAAGTGACCAAATTGCATAGAATCTAATATACATTCATATCCATATACACATAAACAAAGAAATGTAAGAAAATAGGATTAAGATCTGTGGATTGACTATATCAATGTCAGTGTTCTGGTATTAATATTAAACTATGTTTCTGTAAAATATTAAGTAAAGTGTGTAAGAGTGCTCTGTATTGCCCTTACACTTGCATGTAAATTCACAGTTATCTCAATACAACTTTTAATACAAAAAACACAATAAAATGTGACACATATACACCATGGAATACTACACAGCCATAAAAAAGGATGAGTTCATGTCCTTTGCAGGGACATGGATGAAGCTGGAAATCATCATTCTCAGCAAACTGACACAAGAATAGAAAACCAAGTGTCGCATGTTTTCACTCATAAGCGGGTGTTGGACAATGAGAACACATGGACACAATGAGGGGAACATCACAAGGGCCTGCCAGTGGGTGGTGGGCTAGGGGAGGGATAGCAGGGGAGAAAAAAAGAAGCCCAATATCATTATTCCGGGATTTAGACTACACGGATTTGAAACAAATAGGTAAGAGTTGGATAAAAGGAAGTGATGCATTTTAAAATATTAGAAGAATCACAAATGTGTTTCATAAATCTTGGGCATATAGAGGTTAGGATAGACGTAGTGATAGTCTCAAAGCTTCAAGATAAAATATGTTAAAAGAAACAAGAAAAGGAGCTAAAAAGTTTGGCTGAATGATTTTATTAATGATAAGTTTATTTGTTGATGTATTTTTCTGTCACTGCTTGTGGAGAACAGGGATAATGTAAGAAATCAATTTTAAATATATTATTTTTATGCACAATAAAATTAAAATGAAGAGGATAACAGTTATAAGATATAAACTATACCTTGGTAGAGAAAGAGTAATTGGAGGTTTTCTACCCAAATCTTCACATTAAATAGTTTTTCTAAAAAACTGATTTTGCATTCCTGTTTGTATTACTATTTGTATTTCACTTTAGGGCTATATTTTGACTTACAAGAAAATGTCAATGAAAAATGAAAGCCCTCACAACATTTTAAATTTTGTTGACAAATGACTGAAATGTAATATAAATTAGTAAATAATACATTATATTAAAAAAGCAAATCATAAAAAGGTGTCAATGTTTCATTATTTTTATCATCATTATGAATTGAACAGGCAATTGGAAAATTCTTTTTAAAAAGCATACTCAAGTAAATTGTAAAATAATTTTCTTTTCTTACAAACCTGACTGATAAAATAGATTTTTCTTAGTATAAATGACTCAGTAAAGCCAGAGCTCTTAACTATCACTTACCAAATAAAAAATTACTGATAGCTTAAAGAGGAAAAATGCAAATATATTTATTGTATGTTTACCATAATTACTGTATTCAAGTATTTGAAGATCTTGTTGGGGAAATAATAAATATACATAAAAAACAAAATTGTGATATGAAGTAAATAATTGCACAGTAAAATAATCAATGTGATTACAGAAAATACTACAAATGAAAGGCTTTTCATTTGACAATACAAAAGTTCTGAAAAAAAGTATTATTTTAATTATTATTGTGTATCTTCTTTGATTCTTTATTAGATAATAGGCCTTGAGAAAGAAGAGATTATGCCTTAGAATTATCTGAGTCACATATAGCATCTAGTGTTAAAAAACAAATAAACAAAAAAAATCTTTGATGGCTAGAAATTAAATAAAATAAAATTTTAAATAATAAACAAAATTATTATTCTAAAATGCCTTTCAAAACAAATATTCCATATTTCAAAATTAAACACAGTATGTTATTTTTGTATAGAGAGATGTTTCCATGTGTTACTCATGTTGATTTCCTCAGGACCTAGCAAAGCCTAGTATGTTATAGGGGTTCAATATGTACTTGTTGAATTACATTTAGAAAATATTATACATAAAAATCAAAAGGGACTTAATATCTAATAGATACTTTCTACAAATGATAAACTCATTATTTAAAAAGCTTATAAGTATATGTACACATATATGAGTAAAAATAAGATTTTACTCTAGTAGCTAGAAGGCAGTATGATCTTAAAATATTTTCATTTGCTATTAAGTATAATGTTACAATCTAGTAATAAAAATATTGGTGATATTTCTTTTTCTCTAGAAATTACATAAGAAAAATGTTCAAAGTAGGTTATCTCAGGTAAAACTTTGTAAAAGTATACAGGAAGTGATTAACTATTAGTCCTCTAAGTCATCTGATTGAATTTTGGTAAGCTTGGCAGCTACTATTTAACACATATGTAAAAGATAGACTATTGAAAAGTCTGAGCAAAACCAGTTGCTGAACATGCCAACATCCTAAAATTGAGTAGAATTTTACAGTTTTTTTAAATGGGAATTTTCATTTGCATAGTTATCAAATCACTCAAGCATATTTTGAGATTTCATATATGGCTTGTTCCCAGAGTTGGTAGACCACATATTACTAATTGTACCTAAATAGAATCAAGTCTTGTTAAGATGGCTCGCTTATATAACATGCCTTTCTTCCTAAATCCATTTAAATTTCAAAGTGCAAGATTAAATAATCCATTGCCAATATTATGAGAATTTTCAGAATAATATAATAGGTTCCTTTTAAATCTAGTATGAAAATTTTCTAATAGCTTTAGTAGTTCAAATTTCAGTAGCCTCAATTAATCTTCTATTATAGATTTTCCTTTGTGTTAAAAAAACAAATTTATCATTTTTTACAATTGCACCCTTTTCTGTATGAAATTCAGTGAAATAACACTTAGAAATTTATTTTTAAGGGATAAAAATAATGTTTAAATAATTCAGTAAAATAATGCTTTAAAAAGTAGATATTAATTTTCAAAAGGGACATATTATATAATTTTAATCACATTTTAATTTAGTAGCTCTTCTGATTCTTATAAAGTAGATTCATAACTAAATTATCATTTCGTTGATTTTTTAAAAAGAGAAAAATGCATTTATTTTCTTTGTTTTAAAATCACTAATTCTTATGTAACTTGGCTTAAAGCAAATACATATACACACACAGACACTCATATACACTTCTGACTTTCACAGTACTGTATATTTCTTCACAAAATAGATTTAATAGCATCTATTGCTGTCTTCAGATTCTTCCTTCTATGTGTTAAGGACAAGTAAGTAATATAAATATTTTGTTGAAATTAAAGGAAAGTGTTTTACACTATTAATAGGGGAAAAAAGTGATATAAAAAGGGTGTTGCAAAAAAGTCTACCAGATTCTCCACTTAAAGACAGTACCAGAGACTTAATCTTTTTTATGAGATTAGATTGGTTCCTGAGAGCACCATTTTCTTGCTAAACTCAATGCTAAAGAAAGCTCCCTGTGGAATTTTCATAGAAAGACTAAGACTAGTAGCCTAGTTCAATAAAACAACTAAAAAAGTAAATGGCAATCATTCAATAAAGTATGGCAGCAGTGGAAAGAAAGTCTCTAAAAGCAAGTTTAAACATTTTTAAAGTATCTCCTGATGTACCATCTCCCAGAAGACTGAATGCAATGAGGAGCAGGGACCAACGTGTTAACCCGCCGACCTACCATAATAGCATGACAGATGCTTCCTACCTGAAGGGGTCATGTCTGGGAGAGAGAGAGGGAGAGGGAGACTGACAGAGTGCCCAGGGAGGGTATTGATCCACTGACTCTTTTCTGGTAACCATTACCGAGACATGAGTTGACAGTAATTAAAATGACTTACACACTGGGGTGGTTTCAAACTCAAATCTTCGACTGAAGACACCATAGCCTGCCGCTGTACGTGCTCGAATTTGGAAGACATAAACTGAAGCTGGTTTCAAGCCCTCTGCAGTAATAGTCGTCTCTTTAGATTTGATAATTGTGTAGCTGGTCTCTTGGTCCTTGGGATGCACATGCACATACAATAAAAAAAAAAAAAAAAACGCAGCATATCAATTACTAATGACAGCAAAATTTAGAATCATAGATCAGAAAATAAATCAGAAACCAATGGACTCTATTAGTACAAATATAATATGTTAGAAAAAAATCTTACATATCCTAGGTGTGCTGTTTACATAGAATATCTAAGTTTTTTCTAGAACTCAGGGTGGTGGGTGACATACTGTCCACCCATCTAGAATACTTGCCTTTGGCAGTAATAAATTTGTAAAACTTTGAAACAATGTTGTAGGAGATTGATTATTTTACAGACTCTATTTTAGCATTGTTATTTGTGTGCTTTTTCCCCTCCGATATAGTTTATTAGAGCATAACTAACATCCTGCCTATTCACATAGAAAGTTAACAATATCTCCCATTCTGTGAGATAAGACTTACACTTTAACTCTTTAATGAATTTGATTTCTAATTGTATTTAGGTCTTAGGTGAGAAATTAGTACTTTACTGGTGAAATTTAATTTTAATTCACTAAGTCTAAATAGAAAGCATTAAAGAAAAAATGCAAATAAGCAAAGCATTTTTATTTCTCTTTGAAAATATTCTTTTAGGGGAGTAAGTAGTTAATGGAAATGGAGTAGGAAAAAAAATACTGGAAATATAGTTTTGGGAACTGAAACAAATAGGAACTGTTCTATTTTGATGGTCACAAAAGTTTAGACTCCTCATTATCTCTCTGAAGTTTCCATACCAACTTTAGCATGAATCCTGAAATTGCATGCTAAAATATAGCAGGTTCCTTTCGGTTTCCTTATCAGTAAAATTGGGGTAGAGATTTGCCTGGGTTTCCTCACAGAGATGTTGTAAAAATGAAACAGGTAATGTATGTGAAGACATTTAATAAACGATAATAGATGTTTTAATTTTCATAATTATTTTAAATATTTGTAACTCTAATATGACATGTCAAATTTGACTAACACTATCTGAAATATACAATCTATAAACATTTTTCTTTTAAAGCAATCTACCATTTCTCATGTAATATATTTAAATATATAAAATTATCTTAGAGTTAAGTAGGTTCAAAATTCTCTCTAAATAGGCATGGTGTAATTTGTAAACCAAATATCACATTTTCTGACTCATCCTAGGCAAATGATTGATCTTTAATTTTTTAAACCATGAATTAATTTAAGTACCTAAACTTTAATGTATTTAGAAAATTTTATTAAAGTTGAGCAATAGATTCAAAGTAGGTAATTAAATCTTGTAAAACTTCACCTAATAATACCAGTACATTTCTTCATTGGCAAACATGTATCGCTCTTCTATTACCCACTCTATTACCCTTCTGCATGCTAGGATCATAGCAGTAAAAAGCAAACAATTTCTTGATGTGTTCCTTTTAACAATTTTAAACAGCTTCTATAAACTACAAGAGTTACTAATTTTCTGAGAATGCACAGTTTTTTTGACAGAATAAACATGATAATATTATTTGTTATTTATCCATATTGTTGAACAATATTGTTTCTCCATATTATTGAAAAGTACTAATTCTCAATAATATTCTACTTTCCAGTTTGGCTATGATTGCTGTAGTAACTCTCAGTAAATAAAAGTTAAATGTCTCTTGGCTGATATTTAAAGAAAATTTAACATGGTGAAAAAATCTAATCAAAATTTAAGTGTGAAATTGTGATGGACTTTAAATAATTATCATTTTTACATAAGGATTAACATTTATAATATCAAAAATTTGAAAGACGACATCAATGACAGCATTATAATTTCAGCCATATTATTAAGTAGATGAGAAAATGTGGGTACACAACTCTGAACATCAGTTTTTTCTTCCTTACAATGGAGATAAAATTATTTAACAAGAATGTTGGAAGGAGATAGAGACAGAGATCATACATTTACCACCAAGCACAATCTCTAGAAAATAGGTTCTACTTGGAATTGATTACTCTTAACTCTGTAGCATGACGGTAAATTCTTCCATTGAAAAGTAGAAAAAACAAAACAACTTTTAAAAGTTTACATAGTTGTAAATCCTAACTATTGAAAGCACAATTAATTTATTTTGTAAAAATATTGGAAATTCACACCTTTTGCCAAAAGGAAAAAATTTACAAGGAAAGTGGAATGCTCCTTGAAATAATGTATGATGTAGTATCAAATGCACAATATTCCATCTGATTTAACAATTAACGTTATGTACATCTCAGTTATTCCTTAACTAGAGTTTAATTGTACACTGTCTCTCTCTGGGTTAGCCATACATATATTATTAAAGAGAATTTAGCAAAGCATATTTTCTAGTGGATCAAAATCAATGTATACACACTGTGAATCATCTAAGTGTCTTCCAACATTCAACTCTGTTTCATTCCTTCAAATTACTATCATATTGTAATTTTCTACATATCACAAAGTTTATGTAAAGATCTTCAACACCCACAATAGCCTGGCTGCCAAGTCCTTGGTCAGGGCAGTGCCTTTTTCTGCCTTCGTGCCCCAGCTGAGCAAATGAGCTACATTCCCCAGCTGCTTAGCAAACCCTGTTCACATGCAGTGAGGGGAGGGCCTCAGCAGAAGGAGCCAGCTGGCAAACACCTTGCCAAGGGGCAGCTTCCCTTTGCCTCTGCCTTTAATTAAGAGATGGCAGTGGGCCCATCATCACGTGGGAGCAGAGAAGCCCAATGACCTCTATTAGAGCAGGGCAATCAGAGGCAGAAATGCCAGCTGGCAAATGCATGTGCCCTGGAAAGCTCTGCCACCTGTGTCTGGCCAAAAGCCATCCAGTAAAATGGTAGTGTCATTCTGAAAGCTCAAAATCACTCTGAAAATCTATCAGGACCCCTACCTCAATAGATGGTATAAAAACTCATAATCCTTTTTTTAATAAATAAAAGTCTTCTAAAAAAACTTTATAGGTATAATGTTAATATCCAAAATAAATTAATCACTTCCACCAATATATTATATAAGGATTTTGCTGCTTTTAATGAATGTAAATAGGCAAACTATTATTAATATATTGAAAATATGTATAGAAACATTTTTCCCAGGTAATTTTTTCTTAATTTGAATTGTGTAGATAACATAATGGATTAGTACAGGATTAAATATGAACTATTAAACATAAGACCAAATCATACTGAAATAAATGTAATTCAAATAGAAATCAAACTATAAAGAAAATAATATCACAATATTGGTAAAACTCAGAATTCCTTCCCAGCACTTGTTGAGTAATTCTTTGTTCTAACAGAAGCAGCAACGTTTTTTTAAAAAGATAAATTTGGTTACTATTGAATATTACATATATAATGAAATTAATGTATATGCTGGGAAGTGGTCATGAAAATAATCAAAGGTTATCCATAAGGGGGAAAAAACAGGATGTTTCCCTCAAAGACAAAAAAGAAGCCAGCCATTAGTCCAGCTAGTTGATTCAGAGATAAAACAAAATGTAAGTACTTGTTAAACTTTTAGTCTCCCTACTGTTAACTCTTATTGCATCTAGATATATATAGTCAAATATACAGTTTCAGTATCCGGATGTCTTAAAATTCTGTTTTGCATTTTATCTTCTTTTAAAATCAACTTTAATCACAATGAAAATTTATAAACAATGTTCACAGCAGAATTCAGCATGTGTTAATATTTATTTATATAACTCTATGTAGCTTTGTATAAATATAGCATAACAAAGGTTACAAAAACTTGAATAAGAAACATAATCCTTAATTTTACAAATTTTTTGGATATAGCCTATGTTTAAATTGCAGACCTCTGGAATTTGCAATGCTGTTTTTCACTACTAATCTCACAGAAACAGTAATCAGTGAGAAATTTTAATGTCACTATATTCCACTTGATTACAATTTTGTTGACAATAAACAGTGTTAACCATATCCCAACATAACTTTGTCTCAGCGGTATTATCTAAGAGCATTCTTGGTATTCAATAACCTATTTTTGTTATCAAATAATATATTTTATTAGCTATATTTGAAATATAAGTGTCATCATTTATGTTTCCTAACGATACGATAGTAGTATGTAATACTACCAGTAAGTTATTCCTAGAAAGATGACTATTTCAAAAATAATTGACTATTCATCTACTAATAAAATCAATATAAAAACATTGTAAATCACAGATGAATGGGGCAGAAGTGGTAGGAAGACTCATGGTGGCTACATATCTAAGCCACATATCCAGCCTAGTTTTAGAAATTATAAGCTTTTTCAGTTTTCATCTGTATGACTCCTTTATTAATAGCTCACTTGGATATGAATTCAGAAAAGAGGAAAAGAGTTTATTATAACCTTTACACCTCAATAACTATTATGGTAAAATGCATAAAAGTGGCTATAAGAGACTCAGAGAACAAGAGGACGTCAAGAAAATATAGGGAATGTGAAGTATGCATATTTTATTTTTTACCTGAAATTTAAGCATAAAGTTTACACTACAGTGCCAGATGTTCGCTAAGAATATTTAAAAATTGTATGTGATATATGTATCTCATCTTTCATACCTCCTTAACTGTATAGGTGTTATGTTGAGTTACTGGCCGCAAGCACACATGATTTCTCTGTTAGCACACTGCAGTCACTATCAAAAGTCTACAGCTTAAGTATTTATAACACTTTCAAATGTCCTATGACTTCATCTTTTAATGCTGTGAAACTCAGTTAAGCCGATATTAGACTATATGGCAGTATCTAGGCAGGGTAAACTATTTGGCAGCAGCAGAACATGAAAAAAGAGCTCCCTGTACACTTCTAGCCTCTGTAATTATGACTGAAGAATCAATTGTCATTGATTTATATATAAAATTGCAACATATTCTTCTACAAATTGGATAATTGCAGTTGCTAAAATGAAAAAAAAAAGTGAGGACATTTTTTATTCTGAGTCTTACCTTTTCAAAATACTTGATTTCATACTCCAGGATGATTCCATTGGGGCGATCTGGCTCTTGCCAAGACAAAGAGATACTGTTTTTTGCAATCTTCCCTTTTTTCACATTGGTAACTGGAGAGGGAGCTGCAAAATATTTAAATAAAGAGCAGTGTAATTAATAAGGCCCTAAAATTAAAACTGTTTTGTGTATTATATATATTGACATTTTGAGAACATAGAATTATTAAAAAAATTCCAATTAAATTTTAGTTTCTCTATATAAGGTTTAAAGATAGTGAAGATTTTTTTTGCAAATATAAATCAGCTAAATATCCTCAGGATTTTTTTCCTAATAAAACTGTAGTCTATAATTTCTCCAAGTAGTTTAGAAACATAAATTATTTTATTTTATATTTTATAAAGACATTCCTGATAATTTCTAAAATGTATGAACTCTGTATGACATATCCAATTATGCTAATACATGATTATATTATCACATTTGCAAAACACCAACTCTTTTATAATTTATTTTTGAAATTAACGGATCCTAAAATTATTAATAAATTTATATATTAAACATGGGCAGATTCCTAAAGAAACATGACACCAAAGATATGGTACACTTGAAATAATAGCAAATAAAATGAACATTTTCTTTCATTTTCATTTTTCCCAAATATTTCATTAGAAATCATAATCACTTCTGGTGATCATCATAATTTGCAATAGTTTCTATCAAACCACTACTTGTCTAATGAAAATTGAAATTATATATCTGCTATTTTGGATATGTCTGGATATTTTGAGTTCACAAAACATCTGAATATTTGAGTCAAAGTTCTTTTTATCAATCTGCTGATATTTGTATAGACAACATGTCTAAAATACATGGCAATATAGAAGAGTAAGCTACGAGTCCCCTAGTTCACTGTAGTGTTTATCAAAAAATGCTAACATTACTGAAATAGAAACAACAGAGGATTAAGGAAGACAGTGAATTTTTGAATATATTTTGTTCAGTAGTGAACATCTTTATGAATCATGAATTATGTCCAATTTCCCATTATCACTACATATTTATTGCTTTACCCAACTGTAAAAACCCAGAGAAAGACTGTCTTCAAAGTTCTTTACTCACTTTACTATAGTAAAATCTTTTTTTAAAAAATGTATTTTTTTCTTATAGAGAGTTGTCAGTTTTTACCTAATAAATTGATGGTATTACCACCTTGCTGTTCATAAATTATGTTTAATATGTATGCTCCATGAAGGCAGGAATTGATTTGGTTTAGTCCACTGATGTATTTCTAAGACGAGAAAATTGTTTAGCACATAGAAATTCTATAAATATTTGTTGAATGAACGGATGGATGAATGAATGAATGGCAAATACATATATAATTATATATCATTCAAAACCAAATTGATCTTATCATAGGTGCACATACTAGGATAATATTTGGGATTTGTGCTTCATTGTAAAACTTGATCTTTCTTAAAAAAAAAATCAATCTTTTGCAGGTAAAGACAATAAATAAATACCAAAACAGACACAATCAGCCTAAAGAAGAATATTTCGTTATTTACTTACATTCATCAAAGTTAAGCATAAACTATTTCACTTTCAAACACTTAGTTAACAAACACCAGTGTTTTGCAAACTCAGTTCAGTAGCTAAAAATATGCTTTAAAATACTGGCTTAGAATGAGGGGAGAAGACCACTTCTGAGCTCTGAATAGATCAGGAATAATTTCCTCTGTGACAAGAGCATCTCTGCATCTTCTGGGTAAAGCTGATGAAAGTGGGGATGCTGACAGCTCCTGGGGACATAATGATGATGATCAAATTGTGAATGGCAGTAATCCTACACCGCTGCAAGTATCATGCACATTACAATAACTGTAACCAGGTTTGTCAGCATCAAGGAGCATGCTCAATTTATCTTATTTGTCTCCCTCGCTAATACCTTTTGCTCATTCTCTGCCTGCTCAACCTTTTAAGCCTGGTTGGTATCAAATGAGAATGATGACTTAGAGCATTTGTGCTTGTAAAATTTTGATGGATGATGTCAAATCATAAAACTACTACTGTCCCTGTATAAGGAGAGAAAAAAATACCAAAGAAATCAAGCTGATAAGAGTATAAAATCATTAATAAAATTTCTGATTTGTAGCTTTCAGATATGTAGAAATATTCCAAAATTTTCTATATTGTAGCTTCTGTGTTAGAGCTAACCTTTGCTATTAGTGTGATATGCGAGACACAGATCCTTTAGGCTACTACAGTTTCCATTATGAACTAATTGTCTGATCTGTTTCAAATATTTTAAGTTTTAAATTTAGAATAGTTTTATTTTTATAGAAAAATAAGAGTTCTCACATACCTTACATCTAGTGTCCCCTATTAGAAACATATTACATTATGACATTAACACATTGCATCTGTCACAATTAATGAACCAACACTGATAGATTATCACTAATTAAAGCCCACAGTTTATTCAGATTTCCTTAGTCTTTAATTAATATCCTTTTCTGTCCCAGGATTCCATCCAGCATACCACATTAATTTAGTCATCATGTTTCCTTAGGCGCCTCTTGGCAAGGGCAGTTTTTCAGTTTCCTTGATTTGATGACCTTGACACTTTGGAGCACACTGGTCATGTATTTTGCAAACTCTCTCTCAATTGGGATTAATTTAATATTTTTCTCATGATTAAAATGGGGTTGTGGGTTTTTGGAGGAATGACCACAAAGGTAAATTGCCACTCCTATTACATCATATTGAGGGTACATGCTATCAATATATCATCACTGTTATGTTTACCTCGATTTCCTGAGTGACGTAGTGTTTACTGTGTTTCGCCACTGTAATTCTTTTTCCCCAGCATTCAGTATTGTACTTTTTGGAAGACAGTCACTATTTGCAACTCACATTTAAGGAGTGGGAATTTATGATTCACTTTCTTGATGGTAGAATATCTACTTAAATTGTTAGGAATTTGTCTGCATGGGAAATTTGTCCTTTTTTACATCAGTATGATGTGGATATTTTTATACCTTGGTTTATAGAGCAATATTTTGTTAACTGAATTTGTTAATGCTTTGGCTGTTGGAAGCTCTTTCAGAGCTCCATGTCTTTGTGGGTTTTTTTGACATTATTTTCTTACCTTCTGGCACTAAAAGACCAGATACTCTAGGCTCATCTTGCTTATTCATTGCTCCAGTCCTAGAGTCATCCATTTCTGTAAGGAGCACTGCTTACTTTATTGGAAAAGGTATTAGAAACCAAGATCTGGGTGCTGAGTGTGTTCCTTGCCACTGAGATGCCACTGCTTCTAAGCCCTCTCAGCTGAACAGGACAAGGACATAAATATGTATGTTAACTTGCATATGTTTATACATATTTCTTTACATATCTATTATATCTATATTAACCTAAAGATGCATATATACTGAGGTTGCCAACTCTAATTAATTATCACATAAATAATTCTAGCTTCCTCACCTTACTTATCTGTAACCTCCCACTCTAATGGTGGCTGCCACCGTCAGACAGCCAACTGAACTTAATTGTTCAGTGTCAGTACATATGTCTAGCATGTATTAAATTGTTCAGAATTGTTCATCTGTGTCTGTTTGACTTATTTATAATGATATAATGTAGAAACCTCTAATATCTCAATGACACAATAATACACAAAATCCTGCCATCAGTTGTGTAAAACAATAGAAATCTAGTTTAAGGCACAGTGTTCCAAGATGGAAAGGCCTGCCATGGCACAGATCGCTTGAAGTCAGATAGAATTGACTTCAAGTATTTTGACAGCCAGCCATTTCTATGTAATTCTGTTAGTTAACTTTTATAAATGTATTTTCAATCTTTATTATAGGAACAATAATATAAATTCAACTTTTTTAAGACTGATATCTTATTCTTCAGGTACAATGTCAGGTACTGGGTGGGTGCCAAATAAATACTACCTGTAATAATATCAGTTCTAAAATATCAGATAATTGTTTAGGAATATTTCAATGATGGATTTTCCATTATTATTTAACTGTTTCATTCTTTATTAGTCAAAATTATTTGTAGCCTCTTCACTGAACTTGGCACTGTTTTAAATGCTTAATGAGATCCAAAGGCAAAGTGCTTACACAGATACAATGCTTTTTTTTTTCTGCATCCTATGGCTTTGATGACTCTAAATTAATAAAAAGTTATGAGTAAACTTCCTTGATTTTATTAATTAACAAAAATATTGGGCTTTCAAATGTTAATTAAAACATTGATAGTTACATTTAGTATAGAATAATGTCTTCCTCATTCTTTAAAATAAAGTGAAGATGATAAAAATATGAACCTCAGTTATGTTCAATGGAATAAGAAAATAGCATTCGTGCATCCCTGTAGCCAATACTTTTTGTATATTAAAATTATAAACAGAATGAAGTATTGGCTAATTATATTTGGAAAAACAAATAAATTTATCTCCATATATTTGGTTTATCTACCCATATTTTATGTCTTAAAGCCTTGAGAGAGGTAAATAAAACAACACTGAAATCTTTTTGGTCTATGATAGTCCATGAATGTTTTTAAAACTTCATCAGATGACATTTTTTAAGCTTTCCAATAGGAGTCCCTACACATGAGTAAAGTATTAGTTCATTTAAACATAAGGTTTAAAAAGACATGTATTTTACATTTGATTCTATAGGTTAAAATTTGGGCGAGTGAACTGTCAGTATCTGCCAGCTGGAAGCCTCTGCTTCTCTCTGCTATGCATACTTTATCATATTAAGGTACTTCTTATTAACTAAGCATGTCTAGGCCACTACAGTATTCAAAACAACAGAGAGTATTAGGCTTCTCTCCAGAAAATTCTGACTCTGTAGGACAAATTGGGACCAAGGATTTTGGATTTTCAATAAAGACTGGTAGAATCATTTTGTCAGTAAAATTCAGGAAATAATTAAGGCAAATCATACTAGGATTAATTCTTATTTTAAAAAAATTATCATTGATTTTTAAAAAAGAATTATTATTATTAAGTCTTGTTTAAAAAAAAATAAACTTAGAAAGCTGAGGCTGGAAGTTGGATCTGTATTGAGCTTTTCAGAATTGCTGCTGTCTTGAACCTGTGGCTCACTATTGTAGCCTATTATCCTAATCTCTGTCAGCAACTTTGCCTTTCTCTGAGGATCATTTCTGCTTATATTTGGTATTTTCCTGATCCTTTAGTATTTCTTGGTAAATTGATATTTTGTTCATTCATGCATATTTTGGTTTAGTCTGCTGAGAATCTATGAAATTAGAAAAATCCTATGTGTTGTTCACTGTTGCTTGCTTAGTTCGTAGAAGACTTTTCTGACAATTTGGTAAAATACGTAACTGCTTCTACCCTCTTGAAGACATCATAATTTTTCTCTTACATGGACTACTTCTTTAAACCTTCCTAGACTTCAGGGAGTTTTTCTAGGAACAACCAGTCTGTTATTGTTCGTGCTATAATTTGGTCACGTCATTACCCTGCCCCATGGATTACTAGGCAACACATGCTGTATCCTCTACTTAAATTTCTAATGTCATCACCACAACTATCTTTTGTTCCCTTTCATGGACATGACCTTCTATATGTTTCTTGAGCACTCTAAATTTGTTCTCCCTCAGTCCCTTTACACTTGCAGTTCTCTTAGCTTAGAATGTCCTTCCTGATCTTCATATAAATTGCTCTTCACTTTATTCAGGTCTTTAAGAAGCAAGTCATATTTTCAGAATTAGCTTCCTGACTGACCATTTAATAATTTCTTATTTTTCTTTATAATAGCACTGCTTGAAATTATATGCTTATTTCTTTACTTGGGTGTTGTCTTATATTCTACAGGAATATAGCCTCTGTGATGGGAAGTACTTTTATTGTCTTATTTATTGATATTTCATGTGCCTCAAAAATTCCTTGAACATAGAATGGAATTTAATTTTTCTGATATGCATAACTTATTTTTCTGGGACTTAAAGCTAATAGGATATATAGCACATGGTCCTATTTTATAGTTGTTAAGTCACATCAGTTACCATACGGATCATCCTAGTCTCCTCCCCTTACCTAACTGTAACCTCCTACTCCAACAGTGGCTCTCACCACCTGTCATTCAGTTACTTAATTAATTTCAATATAAATGTCTTCAAAGCAATACATTTTTCATTTGTTTTTGGCACAGCACAATATAGGTAGAACTATATTTGAATCTAGTATATATTGAATATGTGTCTGACTTACATATGAATATGACAGGGAAGAAAAAAATGAATAAACAGTGTTATTAAAGAATTTCAAGGAAATCTAGAGACTTCTTGGGCAAAGAATAAGTAAAGAACTAGAAGACAAGTGACTTTAAGCTCATACTCCATCACCCCTATTTTTATAAAATGAGAGCTACTGGAAAAAAAATATTTCAAAGAATATACAAGTCTACATACACACATACAATTTTATATTTATGTATATATAGAGAATTATATGTATAAACATATTTAATAATTATAAAACTTAAGTGTATTTTAAGATAAAATATATTCCCTCAGTAAAGAACAGACTTTTGAAATGATAAAAGAGAAAGTATGCATTTAAATATATGCCTCTTATGATTCTTGTTATAAGGCTTTCCATTCTTTCACTTCTTCATAAAGGTGGAAAAAGGAAGAGGGAAAATAGGAAGACAAACCCTAGCTAATCTACAAAACTAAGTTATAGTTATAGAAATTCCAGAGAAACATGGGAAATTATAGAAAGTACATCCCATGAATTTATTGTTAGTTTATATTTTTAAGATGAATTAGCATTGGCATTAGCATAGTGAATATATCTTTTATTTTGATGTGTGTCTATGTATATCATGTAACATATAACAATTTAAATTAAATGCCTCCTGCAAACTACATATGTATGTATGCATATATTTTTTAATGAAATGCAGATGTAGATAAATCCATATCTTATTTTATATATATATATATATATACACACACACACACACACACACAAACGTGTGTGTGTGTGTGTGTATATGCACCACATACAAATAGACACACATACATACATTTCTAAGAGAGTCATGTACGTCTTTTGTAGCTGGTTCAATAAAAGTACATCTAGTGATTACTTTGCTATATTTGTTTTGGTATACATATTGGCATTTGAATGTAGGAAAAGGAGTAACTAGATTTCCTAAAGTAAATGAGAATTGAAGTTATTGAATTATAAACTTATTCAAAATTGTTAACAGAAAAGTAAGACAGACATAATATACACACCGACAAATGTGTAAGAATAGACACTTCATATTTTATAATACATAATATAAATTTTACGTACTTACATACTTAGTATATCCTTCTTACCATGTTTTCATTTGATACTACTGGACCAGAAAAAGTAACTATCAGTGCATTCTCAAAACACTTTGTACCTAACCATGTTCTGTACTCAAGAAAAAAGGCATTTTAAAGGTTTCTTTCTCAAATAAAAATTCAGTATGCTCACTCAGACAAAAACCTAAATCACTCCATCTTAAAAGCGGGCAACTGATTCTTTTGATATATGATCTCAGTGAAGTTTTGAAATGACCATTTTACCAAAACCTGGTTTGAAATGTCAGTAGTTCTAGAGAGAGGATATCTATTTAACAAAAAGAATTTATAAACTAAAATGTGCCATTAGATATAGTTTTTTTTCAAGACTGGAAAATTACAAAATTTTAAAAATTAAGTGCTTCCAGAAAGAAATGGAAGTAACTTAATTGCTAATAAGTAATTTCTGATTTGACTATACTTTATAGTTTAAAGCATAAACTTTAAATATTGCTTAGAAGTCACATTCACAGTGATGTTAATTTGAAAAGAAAATAACAATAATAGAAATAGAGAACTATGTCACTGGCCTTCACAAGTCACTATTCTCTAAAATAACAGTACAAATTACAAAAGCAGATATTAAATGTAACAAGATGTAAAATGACAACATGCCTCCTTCTGAACGGTAGAATTAATCTCACATCAAATAAATTATCATAGAATTTGTTTTCCATTTATTACTTGTTATTACCTTATAATAGATTTTTAAATACAGGAAGGGGCCTAAGTGTCAAAGATTATTTGATTTTAATAACCACAATACTCATTTTATGAGACATAGAAGTTTAATAATTTTTACACTATTGTTTTAAAATAAAATGGGGCTGTATCTAGCAGATACCATGGCAAATTTGGAAAACTTTAATCAACTCAGTATTAGTTATACTATATTCAAGATAATATAGTCCCATATGCAATTTTCAATAATGTTTTATCAATATTAAACTTCCATTATAGAATACTACAGTTTGTTTTGCAGGAAGATAAGTAGTAATTAGCTCAGAAAACAAATTTTTATAGCTTGTATTTAATGAGAAAAAATTAGTCTCCTCTTATAAATCCACATTATATAGAATTTTGGTAACTACAGATTTAGTCACTAACAGTAACAAGGTCATAAAGTGCAAACGTTAATTCAATTGTTAACTACTTCAAATTTTTCACAATTTAAACCAATCCAATCAATCATTGTAAAAAGCAAAACAAACATGTTATAAATGAGAACCCACTCATTTTCCTTTCTCACTTCTCATTGCTCTTAGTCCTGTATAGTCACATGAACAACAGGTAACATTTAATTCACTAGAAATTGTGATAATAAGTTCTTTATTTATTGATTATTTAAAGGACCAGATTTAATTTCTATTATACTATTAAAATTCAGGACCACACTTCTTCTCTGCCTAAATATATTCTCGCTGAGACCATCTGATGAGATTTCTTTAAAATCTCAAATTATGCCAGTGGACACAAAAAAATAAACTCTATGGATACAAAGTAACTGTGAGACCTGAGTGGTGTTTACCAGCAGCTCTCATAAACATCCCAATCACAATATCTTTAAATAGCATAATTTCCAACAGTAACATGACAGCCTTGAACTAGAGAAAATACAGGATTAATGATTGCAGCTGGTCAACCTTTTAAAGTCCAGAAAAAAAGCCAAATCACAATGTTCTGTTCCACATTAGTAATATTACCAGATATTTAATTTTTAAGCCATGGGACTAATTTCAATGAATCAAACCATATATTCTTCCCTTGTGGAAAATATCTGCTGTTCAAGTCACATGTAAGGCCATTTTTTTACTCAAAGAGATCACACAGAGAAATTTCTAATGCTGACAAAATATGGCATTATATATCTGTCATCATCAGTTTAAAAGGCATGAAGTCCATATTTTTTGTTCCACTGGAAGAGTAGTCTGGTTTCTTATTTATTTTTAAAAGTAAATAAAATGTAAATAATACTGGCTGCAAAGGGCTCAAGATGTGTTTTGAAAAAATTTCAGCTATAAGAAAGAATGAAGTCCAAACTGTACTCTGAGAATCGTTTAACAAATATTGGCTAAATTAATGAACAAATATATGTATGTATGAATACATAAAGAGCCTATTGCAATTGCAGTACCATAAGAATACATTTATATGAAACATTATGTGCCAGACATTTTATAGTTTAAGCACTTTGTATACATTAACTCATTCAATCTTCCTACCATCATTAGGAAGTAGAAATTATTATCATCATCCCTTTCTTGATGGACAGAAATTAATTATCCAAGTTCAGCCCACCAGAAATTGGCAGACCTAAGCAGTCTTTCTTCAGAGTTTGTATTCTTGAGTATTATTCCATAGAATAATGAAAGAATAGCTCTAAATAGAGTGCTACATTTAATATGTCATCACACATAAAATTATGTTAAAGATGATTCAGATTATCTAACTTCTTCTTTGAATATATAAATGTCTTAATTTTTGCTCAGTTTCCTTAGTGCTTTGCAAAGCTGTTATTGTAAAAAGCAATAGAAGAGACAATTCTCTGATAAAAATTAAGCAACTCTTTATTGCACATTCTGTGACATGTAATTTTATCAATCCATAGCTGTATGATCTAAAACAGAGTTTTACAACTATTTGTGATCTACCATGATACATTTATATGAGTGTTCAAATATATGAGAAATCTCTCTATCTACTTCTATCCTGATAAAACTTGAAAATTTTCTTCTGAAAATAAGCCAAGATAAATCATAATCCTCACAATGATTAACAGTACACACTTAATGACTGCTCTCCGCATGCTGCACCATAGATAAGATGAACTGTGGATTTTGAGAAATTCCCTGCATGCTAAATGCAAATTCAACTTTCTCTACCACTCAGGAATACACATTTAAACACTTTGAGGCAAATATTATGATACAGATAGCCATAAATATCATCTAGTTAATATATATTTAAAATTATGTGTATATATATTTCACAAACTTTCATACTTCATGATTAATAAATAACTTGTAAAAAGTAACATAAAACCTGCATGTGGAGTAACAGTGAGATCTGAATGATTCTTACGTAGGTCTCTTCCTTACTTGTCCCAGAACATTCCTTTCCTCAAAACTCAAAACATCCCTCTTTCCATCTCAAGGACTTCTAAGAGGCCTCCCCAGCAAAGGAAAAGGCAGCTCACCTCTTTTCATTCTCCCTCCTTTCCTTTTTCCCTAATATTACTGATAAACTACTGTGTGCCAAACACTAGTGACTTGGGCTATCACAATTAATTCCACGTATCCTGGCCAGAGACCAACTAGGAATATTAAAAATAAATTGTTTGGGGAAAGTATTAGATACCACAGATACAGAAAGTTAGATCATTCCTCTGAAAATCCATGTACCTGAATTCCAGACTATACACCTCTTGAGCACAGAGAGTGGCCTCATTTATCTTTGTATCTTCTATAGCTAGAAAAAGAATAAGCATGTGTTATGTGCCCAGTAAAAAAAGATCCAATTCATCAGGAAGCCAATGAAAGAGGAAAGTGGTATAAAATATTTTTGACAAGTAGTGAAGATGTAATATCATCATTAAAAACATAATAGAGTATTAGTTTCTCAAAATGTATGGGTAAAAGTGACAAATGCCAGTTTACTTGCAGATTAAACTTTTATTAAAAAAGAAAAAAGAATGGAGTAAACTTGAAAAAAGCCTTCATGGCATTATATTACAAGTTTGATTCTAGCTCAAGTTTAATGATTAACTACACATTTTATGAGCAAAAATGATAAAAAATAACCAGTTCTTTTAAATTCAAAAAGGAATTGGGGCAGGGGAAAATTGCTAAGCATTGCAATAAATATAATTTTAACATGATTTTCGAGGTAATAGCAGTATATATATATGTAACTGCTATAATGTAATCTTTGTAAATTTAGAACCTTATCATAGATATAGAAGTGAAATAGGTAGGAACAACCTGCGATCCAATAAAGTCACTTAAAAATACTGAAAATGAGTTTGATTAACTTTATAGAGGAAGTCTATAGTTAATCAATGGAAACAATTCAGAATATGCTTGAAATCTTTGTTGGAAGTCATCTAACTAGCTTTAGACTTCTATCTTCTTTTTTTGTAGTTCTGTTTTTCTTGTTTTTGTTTTTGTTTTTTGATATTGGAGTCTTAGTCTGTCACTCAAGCTGGAGTGCAGTGGTGCAATCTTGGCTTACACTCCTGGGTTAAAGAGATCTTCCCACCTCAGCCTCCCAAGTACCCTGGAATATAGGTGGGCAACACTACAACTGGCTACTTTATTTATTTTTTTAACCAATCCTGTTTCAATCTATTCATCCTTCTTCGTTTTTTAATTGCCATTAGTTGATTAGATATCACTTTCTACTACTGCTCTTAAATCTGCCTGGAGCAGACTGTATCTTATTTTTATTTGAAGTAGATAAATAGATTTGCACATAAATAAATTATATATAATATATAAATACATTTGTAAATATATTTAGTGTCTCTATAAGTACCAACAGCTCGTAAGCAATGGATTCAGGATTTAAACACAGATTGTATGATTCTAAAGGTACTTCATCTGATGCTTCTAAATATAAAGATATAATGTGGTGTTTAGTAAAGTTAATTCAAAGAGAAATGTAGCATAGTGATCTATGCAAAACACTCACTAATGCAAAACATTGTATGCAGATTATTAAGTATGCAAACCAGAACAAAATAAAATTTTTGAGTACTGAAGCAGATTATTCTTAGTTCATTAAAAACAGTGTAGGGTATTTCTTTTTGACATAGTTCTTGATATACCTTAAAAATGACTTCCATAATATAAACACTTTCTTTGTGCAGTAAATATAGAATCTAAACTTAGTTTAGGTAAAATTTTGGGAAGGTTCCGTATTAAAATACACATAAATATAAAACAAAATATTCTAAGGCCCATTCTGATTACTAGACCTCTCTTTGGTGAAACAAAGTCATAAGACCACACCAACATGTTTGGTATTCCCTTAGAATGTATAGTGATAACATTATGTTGGTCAGAACATGCATAGTTATAATGTTATGTTGGCCATGGAATATAGGACTCGATTCTATTCATCCAGACATTCAGATATGTTTCAGCACAGCCGTGCCAAAGTATCCTATTATATGAATTTCCTATTGATGCTACAACAAATGACCAACAAATTAGAAGCAGAAAACAACACAGATCTACTATCTGACAGTTCTAGAGCTCAGAAGCCTAAGATCAAGGTGTTGGCAGAGCTGTTTCCTCTGGAGGCTTCGGCAGAAAATCCATTTCCATGCCTTTTTGATCCTCTAAACACTACTGGAATTTCTGGGCTCCTCCATGTACAAAGCACTTTCACTTGGCTGGGAATGGTGGCTCATGCCTGTAATCCTAGTACTTTGGGAGGCCCAGGAGGGTGGGATCACCTGAGGTCAGGAGTTTGAGACCAGGTTGGCCGACATAGTGAAACCCCATCTCTACTAAAAATACAAAAAATAGCCCGGTGTGGTGGTGATGCCTGTAATCCCAGCTATTCTACTCAGGAGCATGAGGCGGGAGAAATCCCTTGAGCCCGGGAGGTGGAGGTTGCAGTGAGCTAAGATTGTGTCACTGCATTCCAGCCTGGGCAAAAAGAGTGAGACTCCATCTCAAGAAAAAAAAATGCAATTTCACTCTAGCCTCTGGTTCAGTAGTCACATCTTTTTGTCTAATCCTATTGTCTCTCATATTAATATAAAAACCCTTAGATTACAGTGGGCTAGGATAATCTCCCTATACAGGATGACCTACCAATCTCAAAATCCTTAATCTAATCACATCAGCAAAATTTTGTTTCCATTTAAAGTAACATATTTAGAGATTCTAAGGAATAGGTTGTGGACATATTTCTTCCGAAGGGCATCGTTATTCAGCCTACCATATCTATATATACCCTGGTTTTCACCATATTTGTGTCTATACCATTTTACAGGCTTTGCATCTTCACATTCTAGGCCAAGGCAATATATTTATAATAATATTTTTATTATGGATTTGTTAAATGCACCTATAAAATGATATTTTAGGTATACATATATCCAAACACTTTCCATGGAACTACTTAAACATAGTTAGCAAATTAATATCTTACTGGTATTCATTTATGCAGGGTTATTTTTTGGAACTTGATCTAATCTTCTTTGAAATATCACTAAATATTTTTTAAAAACGCATCCCTTCCCTTTGTTCTTCCAAATCATTTCTCCATTCGTCACTTGCCTTTTACATAAATTAATGCAACTTTTCATTAAATGTTTCAAAATTACAATGGAATAAGCAGAAAATTTTGCCTTGAATCAAGATTGCTGCTTCACGTAATGTTATAGACCAGTTAACTACTAAATTGTTATGTTGAAATCAAAACACGATTTTTTTAAGACCATGAAGTACCTAACCAGGACACGCTATTTAGGAAGACTTCTATGTAATTTTTTTTCAGCCTATTCCAAAAATGAAAAACACAGCCAGACAATGTATTGTTTAAGATATAGCGATTAAAATCAAGTATACACAGGAGACACCACAGAAATATAGTCCTTATGATTTCCCCATTCCCTTCTTGGAGTGAAAACTATGGTATATATAAGGATAGGAATTTGTCATTAACTGTCAATATTACACATAGAAGTAAAATAGAATCACCTATATTATCCACATTTTAACATTTGTTCATAAACTATATATAGACCCTGGGCAAGTTCATGAATGTTTTATTACTACACATTAAATTCCAACTCATTGTCACTGAGAATTTTAGATTTGTGTAATAGGCGTCTTGGATCAGTCCATGATTTGTATCCACTGTTAGGTTTCTTGGTACAGAGTGGAAGCATTTTCACTGATGAGTCCACACGTATAGACTAACAATAATATTTACAGAATTTAGATTAAGTGTTCTTGAAGGCATTAAAAATAACCATGATGGCATTTGTATGTTTTTTTTTCATTTTCAAAGGATTTTTTAATTGTAATCGATACTAAGAAATCAAAATATTACAAGCTTGATGCTGATTCTCATGGCCACAAAGGGAAAGCTGGGATATCTAATTAGATATACATATTCTTGAAATACTCCCAGATAAGCTAAGGGTTTATAAACAAAGTGCTTGTCTAGATGTTGCACTGTTTTATTCTTCTTAAATTTGTTATCTGAAAAATCACTGTGGCTGCTGGAAACCCCAGACTCGAGTTGAGGAGAGCTTCCATTCTCGCTCTGTCACTATCTTAGCATTAGGGACAAATAGGGCCTTTTTATATGTAAAATTAGAGTGTTAATGCAAACCATTTTCACCAGTTTCTCTCTGATGGTTAAAAACATTCTGCAGGCATAGAAATGAAACACTGGAAAAGAAAATCCATGCACAATTGGTGGAGTCAATTATCTGACTGTGTATTGAACATCTCCAATTAAATAACTGCATTAATAAAATGTAATTATTACATAAAATTTAAATACACTTTTTTTTACCCTGTGAGTTTTAGCATTTATTATAATTTTAAAGTTAAATTACAAACTTTTTCTCAGTGATAGTAGATACTATAATGTTCTCAATGAATAACGATAAAAACCCTTAATAATGAAATAACTATAAATAAGATCAAGTTCTTTTCTGTGAAGTAGACTAAGCTGTTACTGATGAGAGGTGTTTAATTTGACTCATATTTGCAGGAGTTAGGTCAGTTTGCAAATATTCATCTTTTGACACAATGTTGTTCTGATAAAATAAAACTTGTGGAATCAGAATCCATTACATAAATTCTTACAAATGAATGATTTGTATTCTTCAGACAGTATTTAACACTTTGGAGAAATGGTTCTATGTTTTCTGATCAACTATTATCAAAGTCTACTAAAATAGTGCTATAAACACACATACACACACACAAAATATAACTAACCTCTATTAATCCACAATTTCTTGATACACTCATGTTAAATAAAAATTTCTTCTGTCATATTTTAAACTCCTAGTTACTTAGAAGATCAGATGATTATATCTCCTATTATTAAATTGCCCCCAAATAACTAAATGGAACAATTCAGAGACAGATTAAACAAAAACTAATTGGTATCATATGTGTATGAAAAGTTGAGTAATTTGGGAGTCAATGTTTTTATTTATGAATATGTACAAAATTCAGTAAAATATCCTTAGATTTAACAGTGTAGTATATATTTTGAAATGTACATGTTTGAAACAGTTAAATCAGCATAAGATCAAATAAACATAACATTACCAGAATGATAACTAACATTGACTATCTTTACAAATGAGTTCACCTATCTATAACCAGCTTTTACCTAGTGGGATGTGGATAGTTTAATGACTATAATCGATTACATAATGCCAAAAGTTTCTTCTCCCTTTATTTAGCACTCATTTGTTTGCTTTTTATGCCCTCTTTAGGAAACAATACCAGGCTTTTGATTTACATATTTCCATCATAATAACATAGTAGAGAAGAAAAAGATCCTCTTTTTATAGCATTCACTGCTGGGAATTTATGAATGATGGGCTAATATTTGTAAGTGTGCCTAAAGAGAATGAAAGGAATATTTCACAAATATGTAAATAAGATTAAACTATAAAAACAAACAATAATTTCTGATAGGAAAAATGAAGTGGTAACACTATTATAAGTTATTTATAATATTATTTTATTTCCCCACTTTATCCAGGTATAACAAAGCCATTTTTCTCAAACTTATCCCAGAATCTCAGCTTGCAATATTGCAAAGAAGGCAAACAGAGCCATCCTACTGAGTTTATAAGTTTTCACAAAAAACCTCTGGCTTCCTGCCAATCAGAACCCAATTCTTATTGCACACAGTGACTATCCTTACAAGTGCTGGAAAAAATTCCCAAATAGGCCTTAACATTGTCCATCACCCTACATTAAGATTAAGCATTTATTTCTTTAATTAATTAAAAACAATATATCAAGTTTTGGAAAACTTCACAAATAGTAATAAAAGACTTT
Source organism: Plecturocebus donacophilus (assembly GCA_004027715.1). Lineage (NCBI taxonomy): Eukaryota > Metazoa > Chordata > Mammalia > Primates > Pitheciidae > Plecturocebus > Plecturocebus donacophilus. The sequence continues at coordinate 13,949 of PVKP010004110.1, read as the reverse complement.
TCACTTTTTATTAGATAAGAAAACACAAGCGACCCTATCTTCTTAGAATTATCAAGAAATACTACATTTCCTTGAAATCTATAATAATTAGGAATTGATCAACATTTCTGATACAAAATTACCCATTACTGACCAGGAAGTCATTCAAAGGATTTTAAACATGTTGTTTCCGATTATGCAACTGGATTGCATATTGGATTCAAGAGTGAATCTGGAGTACAGCTTAAGCTCTGCCAAGATTTAGTAAAATTCAGAAATCCTACCAGTACCTCAATATAGTCATTTGTAAAATTGGGGTTATATCTGTTTTACCTAACTTACAAAGTCGTAAAGATTTAATGCCCCGTTAAATTTAATTTTAAAATAACTAAAATAATACAATTTCTATGTTAAAAGTTTAAAAAAATACATCATGAATTTACATAGCTAAAATTTAAGCATCATTTTTCTCTGTCCCATGGTGTCTTATCAGATCTCATAAGCATCATACTGCATTCTTTTAAAAATATTGCCGAAATGAAATCCTTTGGTTTCTGAAAACAGTATTTATCTGCTCATATAGCATCATAGTAGGATCATTCTTTTATTTAATTAAATAGTTGCAGGGAGCCTATCTTGTGCCAGGCATTATTTTAATTACTGAGAAAACAGCAGGGAACAAGAACAAGGCCCATACTTTCTTGACATTTGCATTCAAAACGCTATTGATTTACCTATAAACTCATTCATTTAGTGACAAAAGACCATCAAGAATAATCACAATACTCAAAATATTAAATTGCAGTCAAGATTATTGCAAAACCCTCATATTTGTTTTTCATCTTATTTCTCCCAATGTGAAGCCCTTGTATCAGTTAAATAATTTGTTACTAATTAATTAAATAATCATACAATTCTTGGAAACATACATATAAATATGCATATTAATATAAGTATAAATATAAATATATACACACATGAACGTATATATGTATCTACATATATATATACACATTCATGTATAAATTTTCCTATGTTTTCATCTTTGAAAGACCTTTCCACATTTGACTTATAAAATATGAGTGAAAGGCTATAGAAATACAAAGAAGACAGTGAAGAACCAAATGGAGCTGAGGGGAGTTATGAAAGAATTTAAATAAGAGAATATGTGAGCTGAAGCTTAAAATGGAAACTTTTCCATTGGACAAATAACATTTTAAAAGTGTGGAAGTGAACAGTAGAGAGATATCATAGGGATATGAAGCAGGATGAGATTGAGAACTAATATTTAGAGCTAGCTACAAGATGGTTAGTGGTTTTCTTTGGAAAAAAAAATAGCAAGAATGTCAGCTGAAAAGGAGTAAACTAAATAAAAGAAAAGAATATTAAAGATTTAAGCTGTGTAATGTGTAATTACGAAAAAGGAGTGAGAATTCAGAACCATAGTTGAGACGGTAAATAAAATATAAGGGTTGAGGCAGTTTATATTTGAAAATAGCTATAACAGCTAATACTCTACAAAATTAGTTAACTAAAATATACTAAATGCTTACATACACCAATTCACATAAACTTCTCAACAATCCTATGAATTAGATACTACCATTATGCCCATACTTTAGATGAAGATACTGAGGTAGGGAAAAATTACAACTAGCAGTGCAGTTGATAAAATCCAGGAAATCTGGATTCAGAGCCCTTATGTCTAATCATTGATACCACCAAGCTATATAACAGAGGTTATATCCTAGAAGAGGCGAAAAAACTGGGAATACTTGAATACATTCATATATGTAAAACTACTTTATATTTTATAAGGGAAATCCAGGTATTTAACACCTCACTATTGCTTAGATTTATTGTACAAGTTGGGTTAATATTTGCTCTATTTGTATCTAATTCCTTACATAAAGGATGCACGATCTTTTCTCACTAAGAAAAGTTATGTTCTCTGCCTCCCCTCTGCCCTGCCCCATACTTTGGGATAAGTGTCAAAATCAACCACTCTTGGAAACTCTTAATAGTCCAAGAGTTAATATCTTGCAGGTGCTGGCTGAAAATTTCTCCCTAAATTTGAGTAGAATTAGAATTACAAGATACTGACATAAAAGCACTTGAGTTAAGAAGAAAATGTACATGAATCAATTAACTAAGTAAGTATAAAGACAGATAATAGGGTACTTTAATTTTTCTTCTTAGGAGTTTGAACTGAGAATTCATGATCTCTGTCCAACACTACTCAGATTTATTTTAGTTATTTCAGTAGTATATTTTATTCTGTATACAATATGCCTATATTCCTTCTGTTTTCTTTCATATTTGTATTTACCAAAGGAAAGCCAAATGCTTAGGGTTTCTGCATTTAATTGAGTTAGATAAACTAATGCCTTTGATGTTTTTAACTTAGCAAACATAGTAGAAGAAGTAGGGCTAAGATTTCTATCTGTAGTAGTCCGCCCTAGGTCTGTGTTAATTTTCAACCAGATGTCATTTGGCTGTCAGTAATTTATTGTTTTCGAATTTATTTCTCCACAAATAAACTATCAGAAATAAATTTACCGTATAATAGACAAAAGGTTAACAACTTTAACATGGATAATCCCTCCCAATATACTATATTCATTTTCTAATAAGTTCAGTACCTATAATATACTATATTCATTTTCTAATATCATCAGCACCTTTAATAACCTAATGTAAAAGTCATATAAAGTAAGTAATTGAAGAAAAATGCAAATGACCTGTAAACATGAAAAAAGTGATTAGCTGCATGTGAATTAAAGCATTAACTATCCAACTGGAAAAATTAAAAATAATTTAAAAACATATATTACTGAGGGTGTGAGGAAACCAGTATTTCCATAATTTATTTGAAAAAATGCAAGCTATTTGCAAAGTAAATTTATAGTATTTACTTAAATTTGAAACGTATATACCCAGAAAAATTAATCTTTACAACTAGTTAAATGTATATCTAAAAATGTTCACTCTGGTATTACTTATGATAGGAATTTTTTTTTTCTAAAAGGTAGGATGGAAGAAAGGAAAAAAGGGAGGGAGGAAGAGAGGAAGTAAGAAAGAGAAAAAAGAGCAATTTGAATTACCTAGAAGAACAAATTATGGTATATCCATTCTATGTAATACACTACAACTACAGATGTTTCTGCTTTTCATTACTATAACTGTTTAAAAGAACAAAGTAGATTACTGACTTTCACTGATTCTGTAACACATATTAAGAAAAAAATAGTTTGGTACATTTGGGAAATCAAGCTATCAGAATAAAATATTCTTCTCAAGTAAGAAATTTAATCTAAGCTAAATAGAATAATTATCAAGAAAATCTACTAGTTAGCCAAATCAATTGCACTTCTTGATTATATCTTTGTTATAAGGTAAGTGCATGTCTATGATCTTTTTATTCTAACATATACAGAGCTTTCACCATGTGCCAGTACTATGCCAGACTTTTGACATAGATTGTATCATTTAATCTTCCAAATAGCCAAATCACATGAATGCTATTATAATCCCATTTAATATATACATAAATAGGCTATGTAAAATTTTTCAAGTAAAATGTTCAATGTCATTCAGTTTATAAGAAGAGGTTTCATGCAGTCTGCTATGAACTGAATATTTGTGTCTCTGTCCCCCACTCAAATTCATATATTGAAGTCCTGACCGTCAAAGCAGTGGAATTTAACATGGGGCCTCTGGGAGATAATTAGGCTTCAATGGGGTCATTAGGGTAGGACCTCCATGATAAGAGCACTTTTAAGAATAGGAAAAATTAAAGAGATCTTTCTTTCTCTCTCCACATATATGCACCAAAGAAAAGCCACGTGAAATCACAGCAGAAAGCAACTGTCTGCAAGCCGGGAAGAGAACTCTCACCAAAAATTAATTGGACATCACATTGACCTTGAAATTCCCAGTCCCCAGAATTGTGAGAAAATTAATTTCTGTTGTTTATGCCAACCAGTCGATGGCATCTCTAGTTTAAAATACAGTCTGCCTACAAAGATTTACTCTTTATCTCTAGAATATACTGACTCCACAAATCTGTATATCAATGCCATTCTGTGTACCTGTATGTGTGTAGAAGCTGGGCATGCAAATATGTAACTATTCACACAAACTCGTGCATCCACAAAATAATTTTACATATTTTATATAAATATGTTGCATTATTAAATTTCTGAGTTTCTATAAATAATAAAGTAGAATTAATTTATATATGCCCCCTACAACCATATTTTTTCTTAGAGGTAGTAACTAAACATTTTTGTAGTCATTTTGTGTTGTCTATAATGATAAAGAATAGTCATTATGAATTGACAATGCCTCATAAGGTGAGAAGAAACTGAAATGCAGAGGAGGGTAAGTGACTTGCGGCAGTCAGAGTCACTGCCTGACACTTGAGATGACAACTCTAAAGTCTCAGATCTTTACTAAGTTCACCAGATCATGATCATTTATACAGTGAACTTCAGAAGTTAGAAACCCTTTAAAGTCCCTGTTTGAACAAACTATATTCTCCAACAGTTCTTTTCAAAGAACGATGCTAGAAACCTAAAATACCTTGGAGACTTGCCTTTTAAAAGAGCAAATCTAAAATGTCAGGTATAGTAGATGAGAAGGTCCAGCTGTAGTATCCTGGGGTTTGCCCTAGTTATTTACAACTTGTCTAGACCGAGGCATTGTACTTCACAGATGTTTCTGCTTTTCACTACATTTTTAAAAAGTATATCCATATATAACTTTTCCCTATCTGAATTACATAAAGCTACCCAAGTTTTTCTAATATGTAGGTGAATTTTAGCTGCACGAAACCTGTAATTGTATGAGATGGAATCTTGTTAGGAAAATAGTAAACATACTGGATATTTCAACAGAGGCCATGTAGTATGTAAAGGAAAAATTGAGGTAACCCAATGACAAACACTGAAAGAGGTTACTATCATTTCCAGGTCGAAGACAAAACAATTAAGGCATATCAGAAGCAAGAAGCCTGGCTGTAGATGGTACCTTAGAAGTCAGAAAGGCCTTTGAAGGGGTGCAGTAAGGCTGGTTCTAGGAGTGCCTAAAGAAGATGAAGGCTAAAATCTACTGTTGCTGTGAAGGCAAGAAGCAATTACTAGAGCAGTAATACCTGGAATGTCAAGCCAATAGGAAGGGCAATTTTCCTTCCACACTCCATCTGTTTTCTAGTCTCCTTTGTATTGCCTTCTATTGGTGAACTCTGACAGAAAGCTCTTGGGCAAAGGAGAAACAGGTTTGCTGGGTCTCAGCTTCAGCCCTCGCAACAGCAAAGTAGCCTATAGTAGGATGACCTATTTCCCTGAAATACAAGTTTATACTTGCAGGGGTGTGTGTGTGTGTGTGCGCGTGTGTGTGTGTGTGTGTGCGCGCGCGCGTGCTGAGGGTACGCATGTATGTGTGCAATGTTCCTGTAGATTTGATTTGTACTGTAGCAGGAAACATTTACTACTACTAAGTAGGTTGACTCTTATTTGAAAGGCTGACATGGTAGACCTGTGTACTTACATAACAATTTTACTAATATTACTACCAAGTAATGAGGATATTTGTTTTAATTAAAACAGTTTTACTTTTATAATAGTGCAAACTTGACCTTAAATTCCAGTTCTGCCACTTTCTAGCTGAGTATTTTAGGGAAAATCACTTACCCATTCTGAAGCTCTCTTTGTGTCTGTAAAATGAAGATAATACCCATCCTTAAGTTGTTATAAAGATTAAGGATATGATATCTATACATATAAGCTAGCCAGTGTCTATTATATAGTACTGCCCAATATAATATTATTGTAGATACAAGTCACTTTCATTTGAAAAATCTTATTGAATCTTTATAAAATCTCAGGAGAAAAGAAATCAAAGCTCCATTTATTGAATGTTACTATGCACAGTACATTGATAGAAGAATTTTATAAAAGCTACCTTGAATATGTACCTTGTCTTGTTTTTCCAATTGAGAAATTAAGTTTAAACAAGTGAAGTGATTGGCTCAGTTGTGCACAGTGTAAACATTCACAGCCAGTGTGCTTTTATTGTCATAAGTTTAGCTAAAATACTTCATATGTAAACTGTAGATCTATTCCAGAATGGAAACATTTTATTTCAGTTTTTGTTGCTGTAACCAATATTTGTTTTCTTATTTTTTGTAGTTTTGCTGTATTATATTATCACTTCATCACTATTTTTGAAGAATATACAAACCCTAAAAATTTTCATGCATTTTGCTTGGTTGCTTTTAGGAGTAATTGTATTTTTTCCCTCAAAAATTTAATTTCTATTATCCCTAGACATATCCCCATGTTCCCGGATACCTACAAAAATAGATATTTATCTCAGTTTTTCTTCGAATTAGTCACTTAACACATTTTCATTTTGTTTAAACAATACAGAAAATATAGCAAACAAATAATAATAGATTTTAGAAGAGTTGAATCAGAAATATTACTATGACTTATGTTTTATCCTGCACTTGTAATAAATAAAATACTTCTTTTTCTAGTCTGTAAATGTTTACTTTTTAATCATGTTTGAGATATATATTTTTATAGGATATTCATAAACCACAGGCTATGGTAACTTTAGATCAATCTATACTTTAAAAACTTTAGAGTTTAGTGTTTGGGTTCATGATTTAAATTTTGTTATATATACATTTTAAATTTACATATAGATTGTTCAAAATAATTTAGATGTTCCTCATTTGATTCAGTATGTGGCTATGAAGTTTATAACAGATTGAACAAAAATATTACATTTTTAAACAAAATGTTATTGAATTGACTTATTCATCAGTATGTAAAAGTGTTGCTAATCACAGATGAAAAAAGTTAGTTTAAAGCAAATAATGAATAGTAGGAAGCCTTTAACTATTGCTGCTTTATGAAAAAACTTAAGTGATCATATAGTTTCCTGGTAATAAAGATGCCAACAGGACTGTGAGCATTCTAAAGGAAATTTACCATCCAGAAAATTCACATTAAATATATCTGTATACTCCAGGCTTAACTTGCAAGCTGGAAGGAAATCTGTTGCCATCTAAAATTTTAGCCCTTTTTTCCTTTAGGTTGGTGTTCTATACCATTACTCAGTGATCTTTTTTTCTTTTTTTTGACAGATTACACGTACTACGTTCATCATTCAAACTAACAAAAAGTTTAATATTCTTGTACAAAAATATTAATTTTAATTAAAATAGCTATACTTCAAACTATTTCAAATCCACGTATGGATAAAGCCTCAGGAGCAAAGCTAACAATTTCTTCTTTTATCTCCTCTAGTAGCTCAAGGAGTAGAAATATTACCAATTAGGAATGAAATGCTTCTTTAATACTTAGTTTATTTTGAAATTGAACATTCAAAATATACTAGCTCCTTTGTCACCAGTGTCATCTGGGCCACCACTCTCTCAAATCCTTTAATAACATCCTAGATGGTGTCCTTTCTTCCACTGTGGCCACATAGCTGTTAGCTACATAGCTGTCAAAGTGATCTTTGCAAAACAAAGTTAGATGATGTCAATTATCTGCTTCACCCTCATGATTTTTTTAATATAATAGCAAATGTTTCAAAATGGGTTACAATGCCTTCAATAAATATAGATGTCTGCATAATTCAATTGTAGCAATTATTTGTTTATTACTTTTAAAATTTAGTATGATTTTAGCTTTATTGTCTCAGTATGAATAACTTTATATAATGAACTAAGTCTATTTGGAATAAAATCCTATCATAATCTGTCAGAAAACTTATTTATTTGTTCATTTAATCATTACTTAATAAATATGATTTTTTCCTGCATATCTTATTAGAAACATTGATAGATACTGTGACACTACAGGAAAAGAAAAAACTAGAAAACTGTGAATGCCACACGCATGATTCTTGTAGACATTAGCTTCTAGGGAGGAATATAGACAAGTAAAAGAGGCCATTACAATGTGGAAATAACTATAGTGGTATAATAGTGTATTATGGGGAGACCTATGTAAAACACCTCTTCTGGAACTGAAGAATCAGGCAAGTCTACTAAAGGAAATGAATTCTAAATTAAGATATGAATAATGTACAGAAGTTAGTCACATAAAAGAGTGTAGGGATGCTCATGTATGGACATGGGGTGCATGTATGGAGAGAAAGAACATTGTGTGTATATGTTGTGGAGGGATTGGGGGTCATTGTATGGTATTTGAGATACTTAAATATGCTTCAATATGGTTGTGACACAAATGGTGAAGTTGGAGAAAGACATGAGGTAATAACATATGCAGGGGCAAGTAACATAGAGCCAATAAGCCATATTAAAGAGTTTGAATAATTTATTCTAAGAACAACTGGTTATATTCAATAGTTAGAATTTAAGACTGCTATCACCAAGTCTGCATTTTTAAAAGCTCATTATTTTTTCCCTTGAGACAGAGTCCTGTTCTGTCATTCAAGCTGGAATGCAGTAACATAATCATAGCTCACTGTAACCCTGAACTCCTCGCTTCAAGCAATCCTCCCACCTCAGTCTCCTAGGTAGCTAGGACTACAGATGTGTGCCACCACACCTGGCTAAGTTTTAATTATTGTTGTTCTGCTTACATTGGAAACAACAGATTGGGGGTGACGTTGTCAATAAAACAGTTAGAATATGGCAATAGTTTCCAAGGCGATATTTGCTATTGTGTGGAACCATGATATTCACTTATATTCCAAATATCCACAAAATAATGTTACTGCATTCAATATACTACAACCACCATTGTGCCTGATGTCAAACAAAATTATTGCTCCTTTGTCCCAGCTCCTACTCTGAAAGGAGGATTTGGGGCCAGATAACTATGAGAAATATCTATATTTCATATATTAGAAATATATATATATTAAACTTTATGTATAATGTATATATTTTTCTAATTCTAAAGTCCAGATTTGAGAGTGATAAAAATTTTGTTTATTCTTTAAGCAAAAATTGACAAAAACTAGCAGACCTCTAAATCTCACTACTACTTTTGCTTTAGACAACATTAAATCAACAATATGCATTCATATCCCATTCCTTGCCAACACAGACAGCTTAAAACGTTAATGTTTTTGCCGTAGATGACTCTACTGAATTGTGAAAAGCGCATTCATTGGTCAAGAAGCGAACTAAAAAATAATTGGGAATTTCTGATATTACTTGAATAAATTTACACTTATCTACCTGACAAAAGAATGATTTGAAGAAGTTACAACAAAATGAAAATATTCTTAAAATAACCTAATAAGAGCAGAAAGACATGAAAGATATAATGAGAAAACCCAGCATTTATCTAACAAAAGTTCAAAAAGAATAAAGTTGAAAGAACAAGAACATAAGATTTAAAGACACAATAATGACCAATTTCTAAAATAGGTAAAAATGATAGATATAACTTCATATTCAACAATCATAATGTTTTCTAAAACCTATAAGTAAAAATAATGCCAACATCAATTTCTTGTTATATGAAAACTGTAAAATATTATAAAGACAAGAAAAAATTTAAGAGACAACAGATAAGAAAGTAAGACAATGTATAATCTATGATTTATACTGATAACAGGTTCTTTTAGAGGACAATTAAAAGTATGTCACCAGAAACGAAAAAAAAAAATTATGATCAAATTATAAACAAACTAAAGAATAGTCAAAATTTGTCACAACAAAATTAAAAAAAAAGAAAAATCACGGACATATTGTAATTTTATGCTAATTATGGCATTGTAATTATTATATTTATTATGAATAAACAAAAATACATTGTAGGGCTGGGCATTACATGCCTGTAATCCCAGCGCTTTGTGAGGCCAAGGCAGGCAGATAACTTGAAGTCAGGAGTTCCAGAGCAGCCTGGTCAACATGACAAAACCCTGTCTCTATTAAAAAATCAAAAATTAGCTGGACATGGTGGTGCATGCCTGTGGTCCCAGCTACTTGGGAGGCTGAGGCAGGAGAATCACTTGAGCCCAGGAGGAAGAGGTTGCAGTGAGCTGAGATCGCACCACTGCACTCAGGCTTGAGTGAGAGAGCCAGACTCCTCCTCAAAAACAAACAAAAATGACATTATATTTATAGTTATTTTGAATGAAGAAAGCACACAGTGGAGAAACTAGAAAAAGAGCCATGAATATATGAGTGTATATTATAGAGGTGTCATTACCCATCAGGAAATGATAAACAATTTAACAAGTGGAATTGAGAAGCAAATTATTCATATTAAAATGACTCTCAAATCATAATATGTAAGAAAATAAATTATAGTGAAATTAAAAATATCTATGTGAAAATCCAAATTTAATTTTAGATGGGAATATATGACAATATCTTTATATCATACTCCAAGAAAGAATTTTTAAAAAATTGACAAGAAAGTACAAATCACACAGAGCAGATTGACAGTTCTGTACTTGTCAAAGTAAAAAATAATATGCAACAAAAATTTACTTAAAAACTACATGTTAAGAAAAAAATGCATTGGGTTAATTGATATGTAATAAATACAAATTTTAAAAAGGATTATTCCCATGTAAAAATTGTTTAACAATGACCAGGCAATTGGTAGAGTAAACTCAAATGCCAAAAATTATATGAAAAGTTTAAAACCTTTTTTAAGAATCAGAACAATGCAAATAAAAACTAATTTGGATACATTTAACATCTTAAATTCAAAAATTTGATAAAAGCAAGCATTAAGGAGGGTTTTAAAAAAGAGTCTTTTGCATTGACTTACATTTTTTATAGTACACATTTGTACACTTTGGTGAGAAATTTCAAAACTTCCACCATAGAAGAAATTTAATTCTTTATATCTGCCACAACATATCCCAAGAACATAAGCAGAAAGGGATACATACAAAGATTGTCATAGAAAAAGAAGTTGACAATATCAAATTATCTTTTAGTGAAAGAATGGTCATACTGTCATATAGTCATGTAACAATTATATAGTGAAGTTGATTCCTAAGTATTGTTATGGGTTGAACAGTGTTCCCCAGAAAAGTAGGGGAAGTCCCAAATTCCGCTACTTGTGAAGTTGACCTTTGCAAAAAGAGGCTTTACAGGATCCTGTTAAAATCAGATCATTAGGGAGAACCCTATTCTGATATGACTGTGTGCTTATAAAAAAGACAGATTTGGACACAAACATAGAGGTATCACACAGGTACCCTTATTTCACAAGAATGCTTTGTGGACATTGATGTATGCTGCCAGCAGCCAAGAAACTACCAGAACCTAGGAGGGAAGCCGGAAACAGGTTCTTCTTTAGTACTTTCAGGGATATCAGTGCCCTGTCTACATCTTGATCTTGGATTTCCAGCCTTCACAACCGTGAGACAATATACTTTTGTTGGTCAAGCCACTCAGTTTCGGGTCCTTTGTTATGTCAACTCTAACAAATGAATACAGGTATCAATATAGATAAGTGTCTAAAGCATTAAAAAGAAAAACACAAAAGAGCCATGAATATAAAATTTTTAAATACTTTTTATACTAATGTCTATGTTTGCAGTGAAACTACTGAAACATATGGAAACAGGACACATCCACTTAAGGATGGTAGTGTACTATGGAGAGAGTGTGAGAGAGAATAAATTGAAGTCAGAATTTAACTATAGAAATTGTTACATCTTATTTAGAAAACAAAAACCAATTAAGCTAATGAGTGGAAATGTTTCTTATGTTTCAGCCTACTGGTAAGTACATTAGATCATTTTATGTAAGTTTTTATTTCTTCATTAAAAATACTATAGTTAAAAGTCAAACACAGAGATCATACATTACTTTATATTTTAAAGTCCAATGGCCCCAGATCCATGTGTCAGCATTGCACACACAAAGCCATCCATGACCATTATGCTGAGGGACGTAGACCTAGACAAGTATAAAATCTGGTAGACACGTGTTTCACTTTCAATTCCAAAGTATAATGGCAAATAATACGTGATAATGTAAATATTATAAACATCTTTTCTCCATCTGATTATTAATCAGAACAAATAATTAAACTTAGAGATAATTATAATACCAGTCCAATGTTTGAATTAAAAAAATCAAAGTGACATACTCGCAACTCAGTTCATTTTGTTTTTGCCAGAATGAAGTCACCTACATATGCATTGACTTTCCCATTTAATCTCCTAAATGATTAATTTGTTTATAATCTAATCTCAGAACAAAGTATAGTATCCCTAAAGAATCTCAAAATAATTGTGGCAACTAATTCATCAGCACAAATCCTAAATCGCTTTTCTCTTTTATGCCCTCTAACTTAAAATGGAAACATGAGTGGTTCTTTGCCTCTTTAAGTAAAACATTACACAATCTCAAAAGGGTATTCACACACAAGAGGAAACATTTTTCCCACTTTGACTAATTCCTGGAACATGAACAGCGAAACCTTATTCTTCAATACAGACCTTCTAATGATACTTCAAAGACTTACAAAGTACCCTCGAGACTGTTGAGAAGTCCCCGTTGTTACATGATAAAGCCTGACTAACAGAACAGGTGGCTTCAATCACTTTTGGGTAAGTCGCTTCTTTCTGTGAGCTAGCTAGCATCACATACGTTGACTGGTCAAAAAGAAATACTAGCCTTTTGTTTTTTCATTTAAAAAGGAAATAAACCGGTAACCATAATTGTTCTTACAATATGTTTCCAAGTATCTTCAAATAATCTTTTTTTAATACAAGACATTTTAAATGGTTTTGAATTGAATACTTAGATATTATTCTACTACACTTTTACCACATTTTACGATCCCAAATATATACCAAAATAAGCACATTCCTTTTTCCTAGTCATTGATTATAGCACGTTGTAGGTGTATAGATTCAAAGTTATATAAAAAAATTAATAAACATAGTTATGGCACCTCAGTATGACATTCAAAGGATAGGATTACACTTTTTATAAAAACTAAACAGCAATATAATATAAATCAAATACGTCCTTGAGCATGGAAACGCTGTTCTATCAAAGTAAAGTTATAACAGTTTTTCATAACTATAGTCAGGTGCTGTTAAAACTAGATTTTTTTAAACTTTCTATATAGGAGTACTGACAGGGAAAGATTCCTAGAATAACCTAACTAGGCCTAATGTGTGGTCAGCTATTCACATATGTACAAATGAGCTACGAGAGATGTTCACGATCAATCGTGTGTTGCCAATCAAAAGGAAGGATAAATGCGACTGCAGATGAAGGGAGTCTGTGAAAACTGTAAGAAAAATCAGACAGGAGCTGTTGAGGTGACTGCCTGCTGCCAGGAGGACCCTTTTTTTCCTACTAGTTTAATTTTTAACGTTTTCTTGTTTAAAAGCCCAAAAAAGTCATATTATTTTGTTACTTAAAGCTAACGTTTTATCTCGTTAAAATTACTATGTGAGTGATAATGAAGTTTGGGCAGGTGGGGAAATCTATCCAGTAAATATTTTAAATCATCATAAGATCAACAATAGAGAATAAAATAAATAATAAAGAATACAATTATTTCCAAAAAGTTTCATGGACTTTCAGCTTTTCTTCAAAATGTTATTGATCATGCCTGTACATTTTACTGATAAGTTATTTTTAACCACTGAAGTGATTACTATTTCGTGTGGTGGGAGTTATAATTGATTACCAATTTCAATTTCTGTACAATTCTTTAAGTGGATAGAGATTAATACATTTATTTTTCACATGAGACTTTTAACATCTATAATAAATGTCAAGTAGATTAGGACACCTATTCTTAACATAATTGAGAAGGTAATTCATATAAAAATGTTACTTTAAACGCTAAGATATGTGAGAAAACTTATTCTGTAGTGTTCTTCAAGTTACATAAACATACACACACTCCAGGGAAAGGCAGAGGAGGGTGGTTATTCTAAGTGTTGTGATGGAGACTGATTACTGCTAATAAATAAATAAAAAG
>PVKP010004109.1:0-101178 GCA_004027715.1 Plecturocebus donacophilus | reverse complement strand
GGGGGGGGGGGGGGGGGGGGGGGGGGAGGGGGGGGGGGGGGGGGAGGTGTGGGGAGATAGCATGGGGAGAAATGCCAGATATAGGTGAAGGGGAGGAAGGCAACAAATTACACTGCCACGTGTGTACCTATGCAACAATATTGAATGTTCTTCACATGTACCCCAAAACCTAAAATGCAATTAAAAAAAAAAAAAAGAATAAAAGTCAAGCAACCAGCACAGAATTTGGTTCTAGTGAAAAGTTCACAGAAGAAAGTAAAATCTCATCTAAAATTCTTCCTCCCAGATATTAACATTGTGAGTTTTAGAGAATATTCTTTTGTACACCTGTCTTTGAAAACAGAGATTAAGATGAGTACAACTAATTTTATAAAAATGAGATCTTTTATATGCATACTGTTTAAAATAAAACATTTTTTTCTTGAATCAAATGGAAGGAAAAACAGAAGAACTTGCTGAACCTTAGATTATTTCCTTACAAAGAAACTTCATTCTTAAAAGGTACCTCAAAGGCTAAGAAAAACAATATAAAACACATGAAGGGGATGAGAAAAAAATGTTTTTAAATGGATGTTTCAAATGGGTTAATATCTATTAACTGTAGTCTACTTTTTGAAATGGGAGAATACTAGTTTATGTCTCTCCATGCTCTCCTTGCATCAGCTGGGTTATTCTAGTAAAATTATGTTACATTATTGGAATTTATAACGTTTGTATTCTATCCTCCAACCACAATTCTCATGGTTGTTTAACTTTTATTCAACATTTGAATTTGTTTAGTGCTTACTACCAGCTATTTTACCATGGCTTTTCCATTGAGTTCTTTCATTCTGAAGCCTCATTGGTTTGCTGTATTTTGTTATCAGGTACCTTCTTCAAGAAAGGTTCATAAGTGTTGTGGTTTTAGTTTTGAGTGTGCTTGAGGACATTCTCATCTTTATACCTGAAGAAAAGGTAATTAAATTCCCCTTACAATTCTGTGATCCGGGCAACAAAATAATGCTAGTATTTCTCTGTGAAGTAACTGAAGGATGGCTTACATATCCAGTGTTCAGGTGTTCCTTGGAATCCTGTCTGAGGTCTGAAGGGGATAAACCTTTGTTTAAATGAGCACAGACTACTCCAGGAGGTTTGCTCAGTATTGCCCATGTTACTCCCTCGCTCTTCAATCCCTTTCTGCTCTTGGCCCAGACACATACCTTCCCTTCTTTACCACGTGGATTATAATTCTGGCCTTGGTCCATCCTCTGTGAGATTTAATTTCTTTAGCACTTGCTCTGGAAAGATTTTGTTTCTCACAAAATTTCCTCTTCCTTACTCATAAGGAAAATGCATTCTGTCCTTGGCACCTCTGAAAATTGAAGTAAATGATTTCTCTAAGCCTTTCTGCAGATTTTGCTATTTATTCCATTAAGATTTTCCTCGTCCTTGTTCTCATTTTTTTGTGGCCGGTGTTTCCTCATTTTCCAATATGGCTGTTTTTCACTGTATCTAAAAATAATGTGTTTATCAGAAACCTGTTCACCTATAGTTCTGACAGGCTCAGTAGTTCAAAGTCTCATAACTAATGAGTGACATCTAACTTGGTTTCTACTTTGGTTTCTTGCCTATTATTAAACAGCAGAGACCACTATAATAACCCTTTTTATTAGCATGATAAAATTCAAAATATTTTCACCATAATCTAACCAACTTGGGGTGATGCTGCTTTGTGCTTTGTGAGTATTACTTTAATTGGGAGAGAAGAGGGAAGATGGAAATGATCTAAACCTGCTTAGTGGCTTCAGAAAAGACTTTACAAAGTTTTGACATTTGAAGGGAGACTTGACTATCAGGTCAGAGTTTGTCAGAAAGTCAAGCCCTTGGGAAAAGTAAAACAGAATACAAGATGCACCATGATGTGGCAGCAAGGGAAAGCATGACGGATTGTGGAAGCTAAAGGAGCTTCGTGTGGCCTGGATGGAGGAGAGTTAGAATCTGTGGCTGATAAGGTAGGCAGAGTCTTCCCTACCATGTTTTGATTTTATCGTGTAGGTAAAGGAAAGACGGGGAATAATGTTGAAAGGGAAATTTGATATAATCACATTTGCATGCCATGGAGGTCACTCTGGCAGGAGTGGGGCCGTTGTCAGAGGGTGAGCCTGCAGGCAGGGAGACAAAAGGCTACTGTAAGTATACAGGTGAGAGATGACAGCCGTGATGCCGGCTGATTGACTGGAAAGGCAGCAGATGTGGGGTGATGAGGGGTCCACTGTGAGAGATGTCTTAGATGATTTCAAAGACAGTGGATCTTTAGAGGAGGGATGAACAGCTCTGGTCATATCTGACCTGTGTGCAATACTGGCTCTGTCCATTATTATGTAAACTATCATGAGAAATTCACTAACCAACCTTTTTAAATCAATTTCTTCATCAGTACGCAGGGATGAAAATGCTCAACCCAAGATTGTTGTAATTAATATATGCAAAGCCCTTGGGAGAATGCCTGTCCAGTGACCCTTCAAAATGAGCTAACTCTACCTGTCTCCACCCTCCTGGCCATATAAGGTTCTTTGCCTCTAGAAACAGTTATGTTGTCAACTCTCTGAAGAGTGAAAATTCTGAATTCTGGGGCTACCCTAGCACTCACCTTGTATAGTATTACTAAATAGTTGAGACTGCAAGTCAGAAGTATAAAGTCAATCAAACCCTGGCTGAGTAAATTTGGCATAACACATCTTGTTAGCCACAGGATGAACAGTGATTTCAAACAAACTTTGCTTGCCATTTCTCAGAGTTGGAATCCATGTGGAGGGAACAGTGTGGAGGAAGTATTGCTATTTATACTATGACTATTATTACCACTATTTGTTCACTACTTGAATTTTATAAGGCATTATAATTTTACTATTTCTACTATCACTGTTAACCATTAGTTATTCACTATTGAATCTCATAGACCACTATAATTTTAACAGACATTTTAAATGTATTTTAAATATGTGCTATGCACTATGTGCTAAATATTTTAATTATGTTATATCACTTTATTCTCACAATAAACTTATGAGGTAGAAATTGTTCATCTGTTTTACAGATAAGGATATTGAAGCTAAAACACTATAAATTACTTGATCAAGGACACTTGGCTATGACTTTGGAATATATAAACTCTGGAAAGGAAACTGTATCAGTTAGCTTTTGCTGAATAATGAACCACCCTAAGGTGCAGTGGCTTCAAATAACTACCATTTATTATTACTCATGAGTTTAAGGGCCAGCTGGGTGTTTCTGATGATCTGGGTCAGGCTTGGTTGATACTAACTGGGCTTGCTCCTACATCTGTGGTCAGATGGAGGCCTGGCTGAGACTGGCTGGTCTTGAATGACCTCTCTGGTTTTTGGCTGGCTCTTGGCTAGAGTGGTGGGAGTGACTGGGCCTCATCAACTAGCAGGCCAGCCTTGAGCTCATTCACATGGAAGACAGGGAGTGTTCCAAGACCAACAGTAAATGTGAGCAGACACTTGAGACTCAGGTTCAGAATGTTGCTTCTGCTATACCCTTTTGTCAAAGCAGCACCAGTTCAATACAGATATGATGGATGGAGAAGTAGATTCTACCTCTTGGTGGAAGAAGTATAAAGAACTGTGGCTATTTTGGTTATCTACCACACATGCCTACATGTGTTGGGCTCCAAAGCCCATGATCCTGCAGTGCTGCATTTTATTTCTATTCTTATTTTAAGGATAAAAAACTGAAGTTCAAAGATCTTGACTTGCTCTGTCTCTTGGCTGGTAAGCAGCTGAACCCTGATGTGAAGCCAGGGATGCATGACTCCAATCAGTGAATTTCTGCTGGGCCTGGTTGCTAGAACTTGGTTTTCAGAGTCTGTGAGATGTAGAGTCATTCACTTTTGTGGGTAGAAGGAATCTCAGAGGTTATCTGGCACATTAGCTGATAGAATTTTGAATCTCATAGGTCAGTATAATTTTAAAAGACATTTTGGCAACACATAGTAGTTCACCTATTTTTTTCCTTCAAGTCAAGGCACTTGCCTGTCATTCTCATTTCTCATTTCATTATGAAAACCAAATTTGATGCCAAAAAGCATACATAATTTTTCAATAAAGAATAGTTGTTTAAATTGAATTAATTCAGTATTGTGACAAACTTGCAACTTTTGTTTATATTTTGTTGTGGTAGTATTACATCAATCCAAAGACCAGAATTTAGGAGCCACTAACCTGGACTACTCTGCTGTTTAAGAATCCACTCTAAAACATTCCTAAAATATGGTCTTTCATTCATTGCCTGTGTAATTCTAATGACAGAGAACTCACTACTATCTGAAGCAGCTTACTACGTCTTAGGAGATCTGAATAAAAGAATGTTTTTTATTTTACTGAAACAAAATCCTTCCTGGTGACATCTATACGTTAGCTAGAGCTAATCTGCTGGTGCTCAGCTAGAGAAGTTGAATGCACTAAGGTGTCTGAAAGTAGCCATCATGACTTCCTGAGTTGTTATTACCCCTAGTCCCTTTGGTCTCCAGTTATACAGCATTGGCATTGAGCACCATCTACTTTGATCCTGCTCTCAGGCTCCACCCAGTCTGCCTACATTTGCCTTCATGTGGATGTAGACCTCAGGTTAAGTCTCTGGGCTTGGCCTGATTAACTGTAGTAGATTAGGCCATCCATTTTCTCTTTCCACATGTGATCTCTCTATTAATAAGGTTTAAGATCATATTAGTCTTTGCACAAAATCTTATCAAGCTGTTGATTTGTGGCTCAAGTTAAGCCTCAATTTCTGTATGAATGAAATGAGAGCACTGTAGAGCTATTTCAAAGGCTCAGTAAATACTTATTAAAACCCAATATGATTTCAATAGCATTTATAGAATATCTTTTATGGACTAGTCCCGATGATAGTCACTAGGAATCTAAAAAAGAAAAGGTAATTTCTATTCTCAAAGAAATCAAATTGCAGAAAGTAAAACAAACATGCAAAAACAATAAAGCAACAAGATTATCATTATTTTTTGGCAGTATGTGCCATGTGAGATGGAAGAATAAGAAAAGCAGCATCAATGCTTTCCTAGCGTTCAAGGAAGACTTTGTAGAGGCTATAGCATCTGAACCAAGAGCTAGAGATTGTGTAAGATTGGCAAGTTGGCCCTGGTTTTTCTGCCTTTTGGGGAGGTAATACATGGTAGAGATGAAAGAGAATAGCCTTTGGAACCAGAGAATCTGGATTCTAGTCTTGGCTCTGCCACTTCTCACAGGTTAAACTCCCTATATCTCAGCTTCCTTCCCAAGGACATTATTGCCCCATGTCAATATTGTGAGGATTAAATGAGATAATATGCATAAAGTTCTTGGTACAATTCTGGTGCATTATGTGATAGGTAACCTTGTTCTAAGTGACTTAAGATGAGCCAGGTACCAAGCACTGCTAGCCTGAGTGAGGACACACTTTATCTTCCTTTACCTTGCTCTCTGTGCACTGCAATGAAGTGTGCACCCAGAGTGCATCTGTTACCTGTCAGAATCTTAAGATAATGTCTTTAGGAAGAACACATGAATGGGCCAAGAGCTGGTGCAGTGAAAAGTGCTGACATTTACTGAGCATAGTCTGAGGCAATAATGTTCACGTTGCTCTTTCGAAATGTAATCACTGGAAACTCAAAATTAAAAAAACAACATTTAAAAAAAATTTTCAGAAGAAAAATACACCCATTTATTTAATAATGGAAGATTCTATAAATCTACTGAATGCTTTATAGTTTAAAATAACTTTTAAAAATTATATGTCTGAATCATTTAAACCACTTTGTAGTTCTCAAAATTGTATTGGTCATTTTCTCTCTGTGACATTTGTAAATATGTTTGACCAAATAATTCCAACTTAACTATATTTGCAGTTAACAATTAAGCATATCTTCACCATTGTTCTTCCTTTTGACTATTTAAATTTTAAGTTTAATTTCTATTTTATTAATGTGATTTTTGGCTTCAGTCAATTGAGTTTTTAACCACTGCAGTGTTTGAAATCACTGGAAGCTTCTCAAAGGAGAAGAATATGATGGGAAAATTAAGTCTTAAATAATTTCTATGCAAGTCTACGGGAATTTTCTTCTATTAAAGAATTACATCTACTTTTTACCGCAGCTGAAAAAAACCCCACGTTTTTTCCTTTTGTTAAATCTTCAGAGTGCCAAAACTCAAAAATACTTTTTTAAAAATGAAAATAAATTTGAAGAAAAGTCACAGACTAAAAACAGTGCAAAAGACAGCCTTTATCCATATTTTACTACTGTTAACATTTTGCCCCATTTACTTTACCATTTCTTCTCTTTTTTTCACACATACATAAGTGCATGTGCGTGTGCAGGTAAAACACACACACACACACACACACACACACACACTTCTCTTTTTGGAGAGCCATTTGAGAGTAAGTTGCATATATTATAGCTTTTAACCTAAATATTAGTGTCTACTTGCTAGAAGTAATGGTGTTTTCTCGTATAATCACAATGTGGTTATTAATTTCAGTAGATGCTGATATAATACCTTGATATAATCTGCTGTCCCTATTCCGGTTTTGTCAATTGACTCAGTAATGTCCTTTATAGCGGGCCGGGCATGGTGGCTCATGCCTGTAATCCCAGCACTTTGGGAGGCCGAGGTGGGTGGATCATGAGATCAGGAGATAAGAGACTATCCTGGCCAACATGGTGAAACTCCATCTCTACTAAAAATTCCCAGCTACTTGGGAGGCTAAGGCAGGAGAATTGCTTGAACCCAGGAGGCAGAGATTGCAGTGAGTGAAGATCACGCCACTGCACTACAGCCTGGGCAACAGTGTGAGGCTGTCTCAAAAAAAATATCCTTTATAGCATTTTCTTTTAACCTCCATTATGGGATCAGTCAGTGGTTAAATATTGCCTTTAGTTGCCATGTGTCTTTAGTCTCCTTAAATCTGAAACATTTCTATAGGCTTTCCTTTTCTTTGATGATGCCGACATTAAGAAAAAAAAATACAGCCTCCTCCCTGCTTAAAATAGAGTGTATGTAATTTGCAGGATGGAGATCTCATATTTCCTCATAATTTGCTTCAGTTTCTGCATTCTAGGCCACTTAAGTGATGTCCTTCTCAGGGTACGACATTTGGAAGTACATGGTATCCATCTGCCCCTCATTGCTGATGTTAACTTTGATCACCCAGTCACCGTCATGTTTGATTTCTCTACTGTTTAGTTACTATTTATCTTTTTCTCTTACCAATTAGCAAAATGTAGGGAGACATTTTAAGGTCATGCAAATACTTCTCCTTATCAAAATTTCCCCATAGATTTAACATCCATAGATGAATCTTTTGTCTGAGCCAGTTTTATACTATGATGGTTACAAAACGATAATTTTTTTCCAACTTCAGAACTTCTTTTATATTTACCAGTCAGCACTCAGCAAGACAGCCATCTTTTTTTGTTATCTATTATCTATCTATCATCTATCTCTAGATTTATCATAAAAATGAATCCATAGATTTTTAATATTCTATAATGTTCTAATGTTCTATAATTAATCACCACCTTTAGTTAATTGGATGCTCAAATCATGTCATATTCAGTCAGTGGTAGCCCCTTCAAGCTTGCTCTTATGTACTTGTAATATGCTCTCAACCACTTTTTGAGTATTACCCTACTTTCTGGCACAACTTGTTTTTCCAGACTCATATACAACTTTCCCCAGCTTTGAAATCAGCCATCTCTCTGTGGTGCCCTGGTTCCTTTTGGTGGGGAATGACACTGACAAAAATGTAGGAGCTAAGTATGCTCATTGCTACTTGAGTGTCTTTGTTTCTAGACCCTTTCAGCAGATAGAGCTAGGAAAGAGCCAGGAAAGGTATACACAAACACATATATGTTAGAAAACCTGAATCCATAACAATAGCCTTTAATTTCAAGCCACGCTCATAGGATTCTTTACTTCCTTTTTCTATTCCATAATTATATATCCTTTCTTCCACAATGAAAACTCTGGATCCCATCAACAACAAATATTTCTTTATTTGCTCATCCCTATAATACACCTAAAATAGTTTTACTCACTTAATCCACTACAAAAAACAAACTCATTAAAAAGAGTTTAGAATGTATAGTTTCCCACCTTCTACCCTGCCTAAAACTGTGCACATAGATAGTTGAATGCAGTGTTCATATGATTTTGTTTCACTTTTCTACCTTTTTCACTGATTAGTGAGGTTATGGAACTCATTTGAAATACACTTGGGTTCACTTTTATAATTTGCTTTCAGAATTTGTTTTTGCCCTTCTCATATTTATTGGATATATTTTATTTTCTTTAATATGTAGAACATTAACAGGGTATTAAAGCCCTATAAGCAGCTCTACTCAGACAAGCGTCACTCTTTCCCATATCTTTCTCCCTGTTTCCTCATCCCTGTAGGTAACCAACTTAATTGTTCTCTGGTTTTTTCTTTCCTTATTTATTTTCTTTCCTTTTTGGTGGAGTAAAGATAAGCAGACTTGTAAGTTTTCTTATTTTCTCTTTTATTTTACGCAAAAGATAGCATACTATATATGCTACCTTGCGTTTTGCTTTTGCTCTTAATAGTATCTCCTGGAAATTACTCCAAATTAGTGTGTACAGATCATCATATTTTAAACAGCAGCATAGTACTCCATTGTGTATATATACTATGGCTTATTCAACCAGTCTCATGTTCTTGGACATATTTAGGTACTTTCCAATATTTTACAAATAAAAATGGTGCAGCACTGGATAACTTTATGTATGTGTAATAATATACACATTTAAAGGTGTATATTCAGGGTTAAATCTTAGAAGTGAAATTGCTAGGTTTAAGGGTAAACACATATGTAGTTTTAAAATATGTTGTCAAATTATCCTTGATAGGTGTTATGCCAGTTTCCATTTCCATTAATAGGAGAGTGCCTGGGAAACTCAAAATTTTGACCTTTTTGCTCACGTAAGGATAACTCAGAAGGGATTTAGGAGTTAGGACAGAATGAAGATCCAATGTTCAGTGTAAAATTGAGTGGGAAAAAGGATGCCCCATACAAAATCAACTCACAAAATGCTTTGTCAGACCGTTGGACACTATCTGCTTGAGGACAGGATGGTCTTATTTAATTTTTCTCTTTCTGGTTAGGTATCTCCTACTAGGCATCTTAGCAAGACCTAACACACAGTAGGTGATCTGTAGATATTGACTGTTTAAATGAATTAAAGAATAAACTGGCAAAAATTTGGCATTATCCATGGGAATAAAGGAACCTGGCTAAGAGATTATTTTGAAGGGACAAATCTCACCTCCTCTTTCCTCATCCCTCCTAGACAGACATTTCCTTGTTCCTAGGGACTGAGCAGTTTGAAGTTTCCAAAGATGAAAACATGTAAATCGTTCTTGCATAAGGAGATGGGGCCGCACAGAGGCCTATTGTCTTCAGGGACATTGAGAGCTCTCTGGTGAAAGAGGAGTGCCCTCAACTGCAGCCTGGTCTTTTTAGGCTGAGCACTGCCTTTTCTCTCTGGAATGTAATATTCTGCCCATACCCTCTGAGTGGCATTGTGCAGTAGCAGGGTCAGGAATGGGAGGGTGCAGGTGGGGAAATGATCTCTCTGTAGGCAACTCAATAAGTCAGAGGCAGCATCAGAGGGCATGGCCGGGACTGGGTCTCTGAATAAGTGCTTTGTGCGGGTCTTGGTGGCAGTGGCTGGGGCGGCACCTTCCTCTTGCAGCTCACCTGGTGGCTGAACAAAGCAGCCTTTCAGGCCTTGGGCCCCACAGCAAACATTGCACAGGTGATTGACCTGCTCTCTTGCCATGCAGTGGCCCAAGGATCGCATTTCTGCCCAGCATTTCTCCTGGGTCACCACTAGGGCCTTCTTCTTCCAGGATGATAGGG
Source organism: Plecturocebus donacophilus (assembly GCA_004027715.1). NCBI lineage: Eukaryota > Metazoa > Chordata > Mammalia > Primates > Pitheciidae > Plecturocebus > Plecturocebus donacophilus. The sequence continues at coordinate 91,241 of PVKP010004109.1, read as the reverse complement.
GAAATGGTGACAATGGCCCATGAGGAGATGGGGCACGTGTTCCAAGGTCAGACAGGTTACTAGAACTCTGAGGACATTTTTTCAGAATCACAGAGAGCAGACACAGAGAATCTACGTATCTTCTGGCTCTTGGCATGGTCTACAGTACACTATCAAGCACTCTTTGCCCAGTTTCCAGGATTTATAAAATTTCCTTTCTCCTTTGATCTCCATGATAGTCTTGGGAGGTCCCTAGGACAAAATTTACATGGAGATACTGGAACCATACTGTGCTGAAGTGCATTGTAATGGTGGAGTCTTATGACTCAATTCAGTTTTTTCTTGGACACAATTATGCACAGTTATCATGGGGATTAGTGTGATGATCGGGCAAAATAGTATGCTGCAACCTTATTTTGGGGTTTTCTCTGGTTACTCTTAAGAGACCTGAAAGGACAAGAGATATTTTCCTCTTCCTTACCATAATAAAAGAGGTGAATCTTTCTGTTCTGAATTCGAGTTCCTTGTCTAAGGGATTGTTAATAGTTTCTATGTATCAGGGTTAAAAACAAAAATCGTAAAGCACCTGGAGCAAAACACACGTAATTCTGTTTAGGCTTATAAACTCACAGGTTATAAGGTGCTATGGTCCAGGAAGTAGAATGGGCTTCACTCAAAGGTGAAAGTAGATATTTTCTTTTTCTCTAATAAAGAAAGAGCTTGGTAGTGTTTTTAGTGTTCCCATGGCTGGTGGATATCCATGACCTATGTGTCTGATGCATCAAAGACGGAGAGGTATCTGTGAGAGGATTGTGGAGGCTGACACTGAGGCTTTACGAGCAGGCATTGATTCTGCGCTTAGGTCTTTGAGTGAAAAGGGCTGATGTGAAAGTACATCTGAGCCCACCGGAAGCATCCTCACCTGCTAGATGCGGGAGGACAAGTTTGTCCAGTAGCATCATGCACAGAACAGACAATTGGAAGATGATGACATCATGGAAAAATCTCTCACTTTTTGGACACCATGTCAACCTCCTTGATTGTCTTTAAAACCCTAGGAAGAGAAGGAATTCCCTTTTAGAAGTGGAATCCTTCTTACCTATAGCAAGCTGGGACTCAGAGCCAAATTTAATTCACTTAAAGAAAGTTAAATGATTTGTTCATTTATTCATTCAACAAAAATTATTGAATGGTTACTATGAGTCAATCGGATCTCAAAGAATGTCAGTATGTCTTTCTCTGGACACTTTAACAAAGTTTGATTAAAATGAATTCATTTGATATTTGGCCTCTGTCATGATTCTGTTTTCTCTGTCATGTTTCATCTTCATGAATCATAGCCTCACAGTGTTTGCATAAATTGGAGTCTTCCTTTAAAATGTGGAAATGTGGTTCAGATACTTCCTGGTTTTTTTTTTTTTTTTTTTTTTTTTTTGCAGAAACTTTTTTTCTCTTGTCCAACCTATAAGTCAAGGTGTAGCTGGGTTTCAGTTTAAGCACTGGCCATGTCTGCTTACAGGTCCAGGTATGCCTGAGAATATTGGGAAAACTTCAGGTTTGTGTCTGATGGAACTTTATTTTCAGGGATATTGAGCATACTCCTATGAAAGAAGACATATTGTTTCCACTTGTGGGATCCAGACAGACACATCTGGGTATGTCTGGAGAACCAGTTGAGTGGCCTTAGGTTTTAGAAAGTGGGTAGCTGAAACCCAGGAAAAAAACTATGCTCTGGTTGCCCTTTGGATTTGTCTCCTAGCCTGCCTTAGGCTTTTTAAAAGGGTGAATCTTAAGCCACACAGAGTTGCCATACATAGAAATGAAAACTGCTTTGTTTAAATTATGCAAACTTTGGGATAAGAGGCATAGAGTTTGGTACCACTTTCTCTGTTCCTGGAGATTTACACAAAAGGGATAGAGATATTCTTCTCCATTTGTCCATAATATCATCACAATTTTTGATGCTTTGGCATATCAAAGCCTTTGCATCATTGAACATGAGGCTTGGCAGAGCAGAGGTAAAACTGCCATGGAATCTTGGTCTAGGGAATAAAACAAAAAATATCTGAGACAAGTCTCAATCAGTTTAGAATTGTATTTTGCCAAGAGTAAGGGCATGCCTGTGACACAGCCTCAGGAGGTTCTGAGAACTTGTGCTCAAGGTGGTTGGGTTACAGCTTGACTTTACGCATTTTAGAGGGACAGAAGTTATAGGCAGATATCAATCAATACATGTAAGATATGCATTGGTTCAGTCCGGAAAGGCAGGACAACTTGAAGTGGAGGGTGAAGTGGGGGTGTCCTTTCAGGCCAAAGATTTTCTGATTGGCAATTGGTTTCAACAGTTAAGCTATTGTCTAAAGACCTAGAATCAATAGAAAGAGATATATGGGTTAAGATAAGGAGTAGTGGAGACCAAGGTTCTTCTTCTTATGAGATGAAGCATCTAGGTAGTAGGCTTCAGAGAGAGTAGATGGTAAATATTTCTCGTCAGAGTTAAAAATGTGCTAGACTCTAAGTTAATCTCTCCTGGATCAGAAAAAGACCTGGAAAGGCAAGGAGATTCTCTACAGAATGTAGGCTTCCCTCACAAGAGACAGAGTTGCATTTCAAAATATGTCACCTAAGTATATTTTGGGGTAAAATACTTCAATTTCTTTCAAGACCTTCGATCTGTCATGTGATGTTATACTGGAGTCACATTGGAATTTGATATTTTGTTGTTACAAAGAGTCTTTTGTCAGTCTTAAGATTTCTATTTTAATGTTAATGATGGTCAGTTATGCCTAAATTCCAAAGGGAGAAGGATATAATGAGGCAAGTCTGACCCCCGCCTTCCTATCATGGCTTGAGCTAGTTTTCCAGGTTTAATCTGAAATGTCCTTGGCTGAGAGAAAGGTCCATTGAATTGGTTGAGGGGGCTTAGAATTTTATTTTTGGTTTACAAGGGCTTGGTTGGGTACTATAGAGGAGCAGTGGGCACCTTGACGCCTAGTGTCTGGGTGCACAGGCCTGGATGAGTGGACTTGTTCAGAAATAAGGAGTAAGATTCTGCCTGTGGAAGTCCAGAAATTATTTGGTGGAGAGATCTTGAAGATGATTGAGTGTCCTGTTTTAATTCAGTGGGAACAGAATGCTACAACATTTTTGGTGATTTGGGTTAATGTAATCCAGAAGCGGAGAGACTGGGAGAAGGAATGACGGACAGTAGGGAAATCTCATGAACAACATTGTGGCAAGTCCAAGGCAGTTTGAACTGATCACTAGGAGAGGGTTGTATTTTAAAAAGATAATTCTGGAGGCAGGCAGATTGGAGAGTGGCAAAACTGAAGAAGGAAAAACTGATAACATGTCTTAATATTTCTAGGGTTGCTCCTGACCACAGAATATGCCTTGTCCAGGAAATGACCATGTTTCCTCCCTCAGGACCTCTACTTGGATGGGCTAACAGTCTTAGAAATAAGGTGAACAATTAGTCTTTATCCTGAATTCTTTTTTGATGACTCTGTTTTCTAGTTATTAAAAAGTACTTTAACTTGGAGGCATTTATTTATAATCCTTCATTTTGTGAGATTATTTTGATAATCAAAGCTTTCACCTCAAGAACTAATTTTTGCCTATATAGATTTCTAGAAACCATTCTGGGACAGTATTGAAAAATGAATAATAAATGAAATCTAATCCCTCCAGTTGGATTCTCAACCCTCTGGTGTTTTCTGCATTTTATCCTTAAGTTATAAAAGTACTCTCTTGCTTAAAACTTCTGTTTGCTTTTTAAGGTACCCAGTAATGTCGACTGACCTTCAGCTTTCCCTTGACCCAAACATACACACTCACACACACCCATACACACTCACACACCACATTTCTCCCACCCATCCCTGAGGTGTGTGACCTTCTCTCACCAGAAACAGTGGTTCTCTAAAGCAAAAGATCAAGGATTTACTTTGAAGAGGTGATGAGTCATGTAGTTTGAAAAATTACAGCTAGGGCTGGGCATGGTGGCTCAGTGGTCCATGTCTGTAATTGTAGTACTTTGGGAGGCTGAGATGGGTGAATTGCTTGAGCCCCAAAGTTCAAGACCAGCCTAGGAAACATGGAGAAACCCTGTCTCTACAAAAAATACAAGACTTAGCTGTCTGTGATGGAATGCACCTGTAGCCCTAGCTACTTGGAAGGCTGAGTGAGGTTGGAGAATTGTTTGGGCCTGGGAGGCAGAGATTGGAGTGAGCTGAGATTGCACCACTGCACTTCAGCCTGGGTGATAGAGCCTGTCTCAGAAAAGGAGGGAAAGAAAAAAAGAAAAGAAAAATTCTAACTAGAAATGTTGCTATGTTAAGAAGGGCAGGGAATCCCGAGCTCTTCAGGATGGAAGCCTATTGACACTTATGCCATTTATGACTACTTTTAGGCTTACGCTAGCCTTTTAAAAAAGTCAAGCATTATTTGATTACATTTTCTGTGATAGGAATGTAGGAATTTTGCATATGTGACAATGGAAAACAATTTACTTTGGAGGCCAAATTCAGGAATCAACCAAAATAATTATTAACAAATTTATAATTGTTGTTATGTTGCCATCTATGCCATTGGGATAATAAGAGGATCTTCTCCTGTGGTGTGTGTGTGCATAGTGAAGAGCCACAGGGCTATGAAGGATTAGCTGATGAGTCACATGGACGGGAAGGAGGGCAGATTTTCATGAGTAATTGTAATGACATTGTGCTCATCTTTCTGGAAATTGATTATTATAGTTCTTAGACATGTGCATATTTTTGTGAGTGACAACTATTTTAAGATATGAACTTGAAATTGGGTCATTATATTATTATCTTTCAAAACAATAATTAAGCTCTTTAATAATTTGGATAACTAAACTTTAAGAGTATCATTAATCTGGAAATGATCAGAGCTGGAACATTGCAGTTAAAGGAATGCATGTATTCTTTTTTAATATGTCTCATCTAGAAAGCACGTAAGATGGAACTTAAAGTTAACTTACTGTCTTAGTTTGTTTGTATTGCTATAATAGTATACTTGAGGCTGGGTAGTTTATAAAGTTAAAAAAAATTATTTGGCTGATGGCTTTTTGAGCTGTGCAAGAAACATGGCACCGGCATCTGCTCAGCTCCTGGTAAGAAGCTCAGGCTTCTATTTCTCATGGAAGAAAGCTAGAGGGTGCTGGTATATGCAGTGATCACATGGTAAGAGAGGAAGCAAGGGTGAGAAGGGGAGATGCCAGGCTCTTTTTAACAACCAGCTCTTATGGGAACGAACAGACCAAGAACTCACTCACTACTGTGAGAATGGCACCAAGCCATTCATGAGGAATTTGCCCTCAGGACCCAAATACCTCTATTAGGTCCTACCTTTCAACGTCACTGCTCTGGAGATTAAATTTCAATATGAGGTTGGAGGGGACAAACATCCAGACTATAGCACTTACTTTATCAATTTTCTCAACAAAACTATAAAATATGCAACCCTATTTTCAATATTAGAATTTGCTAAAATGGCTAGCCTTCTTTTCCCTTTAAAACTACTTCAAAGAGTAAAATATTAAATAAATAGAAGAAAAAAACCTATAAATCAAGTCAGCTGATTTGTGGTCATATGATTTTCAAAAATCTTTTCTCCAACCATGCTTGCATACGTAAAGGAAGGCTCAAACCTTCCACAGAGTTTCAAATCCTCTTCTACCTAAACATCGCATTTCCTCAGAACTGGCTTTACATTTCTTGGTCAAGCCATATAGCCAGTTCTAGAAAGGACCCCCCTTCTGTCTCATTTTTATTTGTGCAAAAAATGGTTAAAATGGGACAATGCCACAATTTTTTTCACCCTAAATGGTGGCTGCCAGCTATTAAAATGCTAATTACCCCCAAAATACAAAAACACCAAATACAGGAGCCAAAGACAGCCAGAAAACAAGAGGAATGAAGTCTACTGAGTGATTAATCATTTGATTAACCAGGTAAGTCTCTGGCACATTACTAATTAGCTCACTTACAAAGCCCTGCACTGAGCAGCCCTGGTTTGATTAAAGAGGTGCCGAGCCATTCAAACCCTGATGCTTGAGCTTCTTTTATAAAACAAAATGTGACTTTCATGCTAAGCTCATCTCTGTAATCCAGAGATGACTTTTCAGGCCTCTGACACTCAGACCTAGGCAAATAAATCAAAGAGCCAGAAAACAGTCCTTGTGAAAACAATTCAGAGAATATAATCTGTCTTCTAGGACTCTTTATTCTAATTTGTGAAGGGGATTGTCTAAGTTCTGAGGTTGCAGTAACTACTTGTTACTAGCCCATTGGGTTGTCTGCAGGCATTGGTAGAAGACTCTGCCTTAGTGGAAAGGCATAAATATGCTCTTACTCCACTCTCTTCCTCTGGTAGGATTTATGAGATTTAAAAGAAGATATTTGACATCATTATGGCAGATCTTCTCAACTTTACTATAGAGTTTGCCTTTAAAATATACTCACAGTTTATTTCTTCTTGGTTAAGTATTTCTATTCTTAGTCATTTTAATGGATTCTTTTTTTTTTCTCCAGATGAAAACATCTATCTTCTCTGTGGTACTAATTTAGAGTGATTCTGACTGCCTACAAAATTAAGGAGATATAATAGACTCTTTCTGCTCCATGATTCTACTTTGGATTCTCATACAGAATCATTGCTTCTTTATGTTTTCAGCTTGCTTAAAATAACTGAATACTTTTTCAGGCTGTACACTGTACCAATGAGTTTGGCAACAATTCTAGTGTAGTTTCCTTTGCAACTATTGCAGGAATGGAAAAAACAACACACACACACACACACACATAGAAATGTTGGTTGGGTTAGCTGAATTACAGTGTTAAGGTCAAAGCCAAATTCTTATCTAATGATATTTCAGGTTGATCATATCATGGCTGGATATTATGTCCACTCTGGATGCCATGTTCCAAAGGATTATTTACAAAATGGAGCATGTCTAACAATGGCCAGGAAAGAGAGGGTCGTATTGGGACATCTTGTCATGGGGGAATAGCTAAGGAGGAGCTGAAGAAGAGACCAAAGTGGATATGGACATGGCACCTGTCTTTAAATATCTGAAAGATGGAATGAAGTGCACTCTTGTTCACTATTGTAACTCCAACATGTAGCAGAGTGCCTGGAAAGAGCAAGGATAAGCAACAGTGATCATGACTTTTTGAACACATAGTATGTGCCAGTCATTGTAATGGTGTTTTGCTTACCCTATCTTACTTAGAAGTTATTAGTATCTCCAATTTATAGTTGAGGAAGCTCAGGCTCAGAAAGATCGAGAAACTTGTTCTAAATTGCATGGTAAATATCTAATCTAGGACTCAAGACAGATCTGTGTCTGAGATCTGAGTATCTCTTTCCATGGCAACCTGATTCTCATAACACCTGTTTTGATGCTACAATGAGCTTGATGTCCATTGGGGGTCTGAGGTAGAACTTTGGTGACGAAATCTTAGCCTTTTTTTTTTTTTTTTGCTTATAAATGAGAAATTGAGCTTTGGGAAACTGAGGTTACATAGCTGGTATATTCCAGAATCAGGATTAAAACCCAAGACTTTCTACAAAACCCAGTCTCTTGACCACTATGTTCTGTCTCCCTGCTATGAACAATTCAATACATGCTTGATTTTAGCTTGATTTGGACAAAATACTGCTGTTTTAAGTGAGAATCTCCATTATATATACCTCCTTCTGTTTAACTTTTGAAAACTGGGAAATCCCTTGACCTCTGTATCTGAATTCTTGGTTTGCCTTTACCCAGTATTCCGGTTTTCTCTGGAGACTCTATCTGCCCTGCTCCAGCTGACCTTCGTGTTGGGAATGTGATAATTATTATCTAAGTTTATTAAGTGTTTTGTGTAGTGTCATCATATCAGGTCTAGTACAGCAGTAATTGCTTATCCTCCCAACGTTTAAATATTACTTGTAATAATCTTATGAATAGAATTATTATTATCTGTATTTCACAGATTAGCAATCAGAGACTCAGAAAGGTTAAGTATATTCTCAAGGTCACATAGCTAATGAATTTGGCCAGGGAAATCAGGCAAGAGAAAGAAATAAAGGGCATCCAAATAGGAAGAGAGGAAGTTCAACTATCTCTGCAGACGACATGATCTTGTATCTAAAAAAACTTATAGTCTCATCCTGAAAGCTCCTTCAGTTAATAAACTACTTCAGCCAAGTCTTGGGATAGAAAATCAATGTGGAAAAATTATAGACATTGCAATACACTAACAACAGTCAAGCCAATAACCAAATCAAAAACACAACTCCATTCACAATTGCCATACAAAGAATAAAATGCTTAGGGATACAGGTAACTAGAAAGGAGAATGATCTCTACAAGGAGAACTACAAAACATTGCTCAAAGAAAACAGAGATAACACAAACAATGGAAAAACATTCCATGCTCATGAATAGAAATAATCAGTATTATTAAAATGGCCATACTGCCCAAAGCAATGTATAGATTAAATGATATTCCTATTAAACTACCATTGACATTCTTCATAGAACTAGAAAAATTTATTTTAAAATTCATATGGAACAACAACAAAAAAACTCCAATAGCCAAGGCAATCCTAAGCCAAAAGAACAAAGCTGGAGGCATCATGCTACCTGACTTCAAACTATACTACAGGGTTACAGTAACCAAAACAACATGGTACTGGGACAAAAACAGATGCATATGCCAATGAAACAGAATAGAGAACTCAGAAATAAGGCTACCCACCTACAACTATCTGATCTTTGACAAACTTGACAAAAACAATGACGAAAACAAACTTGACAAAAATCAAAGGATTGCCTATTCAATAAATAGTAACGGGATAACTGGCTAGCCATATGCAGAAGATTTAAACTGGACCCCTTCCTTACGCCATATACAAAAATCAACTCAAGATGGATTAAAAACTTAAATGTATAACTCAAAACTGTAAAAACTCTGAAGGACAACCTAGGCAACAACATTCTGGACATAGGAACAGGTAAAGATTACATGATGAAGATGACAAAAGCAATTGCAACAAAAGCCAAAATTGACAAATGGTATCTAAGTAAACTAAAGAGCTTCTGCACAGCAAAGGAAACTGTCAACAGAGTGAACAGATAATCTATAGGATGGGAGAAAATCTTTTCAAACTACGCATTGGACAAAGGTCTAATACCCAGCATCTATAAGGAACTTAAACAAATTTACAAGAAAAAAAGCCATTCAAAAGTGGGCAAAAAACAAGGACAGACATTCCTCAAAATAAGACACACATGTAGCTAACAATGACATGAAAAAAAGCTTAACATCACTGATCATTAGCAAAATACAAATCAAAACTGCAATGAGATGCCATCTCACACTAGAATGACTATTACTAAAATGTCAACAAATAACAGATGCTGATGAGATTGTAGAGAAAAAGGAATGCTTATACACTGTTTCTGAGAGTGTCAATTAGTTTAACCATTGTGGAAGATAGTGTGGTGATTCCTCAAAGACCTAAAGACAGAACTATCATTCAACCCAGCAATCTCATTCCTGAGTACATATCCAAAAGAATATAAAATATATTATAAAGACACATGCATATATATGTTTATCGCAGCACTATTCCCAATAACAAAGACATGGAATTGTCCTAAATGTCCATTGATGATAAGCTGGATAACGAAAATGCAGTACATATACACCATGAAATACTATGCAACCATAAAAAGAATGAGATCATGTCCTTTGCAGGAACATGGATGGAGGTGGAGGCCATTATTCTTAGCAAACTAATATCAGAACAGAAAACCAGATACCTCATGTTCTCACTTATAAGTGGGAGCTAAATTATGAGAACACTTTTGGATCTTTCCTGCTTTCTTCTGTGGACATTTAATGCTATAAATTTCCCTCTAAACACTGTCTTAGCTGTGTCCCAGATTCTGGTATATTGTGTCTTTGTTCTCATTGGTTTCAAAGAACTTATTTATTTCTGCCTTAATTTTGTTATTTACTCAGTAGTTGTTTAGGAGCAGGTTGTTCAGTTTCCATGTAGTTGCGTGGTTTTGAATGAGTTTCTTAATCCTGAGTTCTAATTTGATTGCACTGTGGTCTGAGGTACTGTTTGTTATGATTTCCATTCCCTTACTAAGGAATGTTTTCTTTCAATTATGTGGTCACTTTTAGAAGAAGTGCAATGTGATGCTGAGAAGAACGTATGTTCTGTTGATTTGGGGGAGAGTTCTGTAGATGTCTATTAGGTCCACTTGGTCCAGAGCTGAGTTCAAGTCCTGAATATCCTTGTTAATTTTATGTCTTGTTGATCTGTCTAATATTGACAGTGGGGTGTTAAAGTCTCCCACGTTGTGTGGGAGTCTAAGTCTCTTTGTAAGTCTCTAAGAACTTGCTTTATAAATCTGAGTGCTCCTGCATTGGGTGCACGTATATTTAGGATAGATAGCTCTTCTTGTTTATTGATCTCTTTACCATTATGTAATGCCCTTCATTGTCTCTTTTGATCTTTGTTGGTTTAAAGTCTGTTTTATCAGAGACTAGGATTGCAACCCCCCCCACCACTTTTTTTTTTTTTTTTTGCTTTCCTTTTGCTTGGTAAATCTTCCTCCATCCCTTTATTGTGAGCCTGTGTTTATCTTTGCATGTGAGATGGGTCTCCTGAATACAGCATGCCAATGGGTCTTGAGTCTTTATTCAATTTGCCAGTCTATGTCTTTTAATTGGGGCATTTAGTCTGTTTACAATTAAGGTTAATATTGTTATGTGTGAATTTGGTCCTGTCACTTATGATGCTAGCTGGTTATTTTGCCCTTTAGTTGATGCAGTTTCTTCACAGTGTTGATGGTCTTTACAATTTGGTATGTTTTTGCAGTGGCTGGTACTGGTTTTTCCTTTCCACATTCAGTGCTTCCTTCAGGAGCTCTTGTAAGACAGGCTTGGTGGTGACAAAATGTCTCAGCATTTGCTTGTCAGTAAAGAATTTTATTTCTTGTTCGCTTATGAAGCTTAGTTTGACTGGATGTGAAATTATGGGTTGAAAATTCTTTTCTTTAAGAATGTTGAATATTGGCCCTCACTCTCTTCTGGCCTGTAGGGTTTCTGCAGAGACATCCACTGTTAGTCTGATGGGCTTCCCTTTGTGGGTAACCTGACCTTTCTCTCTGGCTGCACTTAACATTTTTTTCCTTCATTTCAACCTTGGTGAATCTGACGATTATGTGTCTTGGGGTTGCTCTTCTCAAGGTTTATCTTTGTGGTGTTCTCTGTATTTCCTGAATTTGAATGTTGGCTCCTCTAGCTAGGTTGGGGAAGTTCTCCTAGACAAAAACCACATGATTATCTCAATAGATGAAAAAAGGTCTTCAATAAAATTCAACACCCCTTCATGCTAAAAAACTGTCAATAAACTAGGTATTAATGGAACGTATCTCAAAATAATAAGAGCTATTTATGACAAACTCACAGCCAATATTATACTGAATGGGCAAAAGCTGAAAGCATTCCCTTTGAAAACTGGCATAAGACAAGGATGCCCTCTGTCACCACACCAATTCAACACAGTATTGAAAGTTCTGAGCAGGGCATTCAGGCAAGAGAAAGAAATAAAGGATATTTAAATAGGAAGAGAGTAAGTCAAATTGTCTCTGTTTGCAGATGACATGATAGTATATTTAGATATTTAGAAAATGCCATCATTTTAGCCCCAAATCTCCTTAAGCTGAGAAACAGCTTTAGCAAAGTCCCAGGATACAAAATCAGCGTGCAAAAATTACAAGCATTCCTATACACCAATAATAGACAGAAGGCCAAATCATGAGTGAACTCCTATTTACAATTGCTACAAAGAGAATAAAATACCTAGGAATACAACTTACAAAGGATGTGAAGGACTTCTTCAAAAAGAACTACAAACCACTGCTCAAGGAAATAAGAAAAGACACAAACAAATGGAAAAACATTCCATGCTCATGGTTAGGAGGAATAAATATAGTGAAAATGGCCATATTGCCTAAAATAATTTATAGATTTAGTGGTATCTCATCAAGCAACTATTGACTTTCTTCATAGAATTAGAAAAAACTGTTTTAAATTTCACATGGAACCAGTAAGTGCCTGTATAGCTAAAATAATTCTAAGCAAAAAGAACAAAGCTGGAGGAATCAAGCTACCTGACTTCAAACTATACTACAAGACTACAGTAACCAAAACAGCCTGGTACTGGTACCAAAACAGCCTGGTACTGGTACCAAAACAGATATATAGAACAATGAAACAGAACAAAGTCCTCAGAAATAACACCAGACATCTACAACCATCTGGTCATTGACAAACCTGACAAAATAAGCAAAAGGGAATGGATTCCCTATTCAATAAATGGTGTTGGGAAAACTGACTAGCCATATGCAGAAAACTGAAACTGGATCCCTTCCTTACACCTTATGCAAATATTAACCCAAGATGAATTAAAGACTTAAATGTAAGACCTGAAACCACAAAAACTCTAGAAGAAAACCTATACAGTACCATTCAGGACATAGGGATGGGCAAAGACTTCATGACTAAGAAAACATCAAAAGCAATGGGAACTAAAGCCAAAATTGACAAATGGGATCTAATTAAACTAAAGAGCTCTACACAGCAAAAGAAGCTTTTATCAGAGTGAACAGGCAATCTACAGAATGGGAGAACATTTTTGCAATCTATCCATCTGACAAAGGGATAATATCTAGAATCTACAAAGAACTTAAACAAATTTACAAGAAAAAAACAAACAACCTCATCAAAAAGTGGGGGAAGGATATGAACAGACACTTTCAAAAGAAGACATTTATGCAGCTAACAAACATATGACAAAAGCTTATCATCACTTGTCATTAGAGAAATGCAAATCAAAACCACAATGAGATATCATCTCACACCAGTTAGAATGGCAATCACTAATAAGTCAGGAAACAAGAGATGCTGGAGAGGATATGGAAAAATAGGAACACTTTTACAATGTTGGTGGGAAAGTAAATTAGTTCAACCATTGTGGAAGACAGTGTGGTGATTCCTCAAGGATCTAGAACTAGAAATACCATTTGATCCAGCAATCCCATTACTGTGCATATATTCAAAGGATTATAAATTGTTCTAGTATAAAGACACATGCACATGTATGTTTATTGCAGCACTATTCACAATAGCAAAGACTGGAGCCAACCCACATGCCCATCAATGATAGACTGAATAAAGAAAATGTAGTACATGTACACCATGGAATATTATGCAGCCATAAAGAAGGATGAGTTTATTTTCTTTGCATGGACATGGATGAAGCTGGAAACCATCTTTCTCAGCAAACTAACACAGGAACAGGAAACCAACCACTGCATGTTCTCATTCATAAGCGGCATTTGAACAATGAGAACACACAGACACAGGGAGGGGAACATCACACACTGAGGCCTGTTGGGTGGTGGATGACTAGGGAAGGGATAGCTTAGGAGAAATACCTAATGTAGATGATAAGTTGACGGGTGCAGCAAACCATCATCAGACATGTATACCTATGTAACAAACTTGCAGTTTATTCACATGTATTGCAGAATTTAAAGTATAATAAGAAAAAGTAATATGAGAACTTATGGACACAACAAAGGGAAAAACACACACTGGGGCCTACTGGATGGTGGGGGTGAGAGAAGGGAGAAAGTCAGGAATAATAATAAGTACTAGGCTTAATATCTGGGTGATGGAATTATCTGTCCAACAAACCCCCCTGGAACAAGTTTACCTATAAAACCAACTTGCACATATATCCCTGAACTTAAACTAAAATTGCATAAAAAATATATTGACCAGCTTTATGAAAGTTTAAAATATTTTACTATTACTAGATGTATATTTTTACAAATATTGTTACTTGATGGAAACAAACACAATGTCTTATAAAATATTTGTATTTGTTAAAAAATCAGTGGACAATTTAGGTGAGTAGTAATAATAACAACAGTAATACATATGCTCTTTCTAGTATGTGCATGCTGTATGTTCCCTTCATGCTACCCTTCACTTGCCAATGTTTCCTTCTTTCCTTGCAAAAAACATTTAAAGCCTCTTATTTATCAGAGTATAACTAGGTAAGTATTATTTTATTAGTTTGTGCTCACACTGCTGTAAAAAACTACCTGAGAGTTTATTTATAAAGAAGAGAGGTTTAATTAACTTACACTTCTGCAGGCTGTACAAAAGGCATGTTTGGGGAGGCCTCAGGAGACTTAACAATCATTGTGGAAGGTCAAAGGGAAGGGAGCAAATCTTCAATTTGTCAACAGGGGAGAAAGACAGAGAAAGGGGAGGTGCTATACACTTTTAAACAAACAGATCTTGGAAGAACTCTATCACAAGAACAGCAGGTGGGGAGTCTACCCCTCTGATTTAATCACCTCCCTCTAGGCCCCTCCTCCAACACTGGAAATTACAATTTGCCATGAGATTTGGTTGTTGACACAGAGCCAAAAAAAGTATTCCACTTCTGGACCCTCCCACATCTCATGTTCTCACATTTCAAAACACAATCATGCCTTCCAAAGAGTCCCCCAAAGTTTTAACTCATTCCAGCCTTAACTCAAAAGACCAAGTCCAAAATCTCATCTGAGACAAGGCAAGTTTCTTTTGCCTATGAGCCTGTAAAATAAAACACAAGTTAGTTACTTCCAAGATACAACAAGGGTATTGGCATGGGGTAAATGCTCCTATTACAAAAGGAAGAAATCACCCAAAACAAAGGGGCTATATAGGTCCCACACAAATTTAAAACCCAAAAGGACAGTCATTTAATCTTAAAGCTCTAAACAATCTCCTTTGACTCCATGTCTCACATCCAGGCTACACTAATACAAAAGGTGGACTCCCAAGGCTTTGGGCAGCTCCATCCCGGTAACTTGGCAAGGTACAGCACACTAAGCTACTTTCACAGGCTGGCACTGAGTGCCTGTGGCTTTTCCAGGAGCATGGTGCAAACTGTTGGTGGATCTACCATTTGGGGGTCTGGAGGATGATAGCCTTCTTCTCCCAGCTTCACTAGGCAGTGCCCCAGTGGGGACCCTTTGTGGGGACTCCAACCCCACATTTCCTTTCCATGCTGCCCTAGTAGAGCGTCTCCATGAGGGCTCCACTTCTGCAGTACACTTCTGCCTGGACATCCAGGCATTTACATGCATCCTCTGAAATCTAGCAGAGGCTCCCAAGCCTCACCTCTTGCCTTTTGTGCACCCATAGGTTTAACATCAAGTGGAAACCTTGACAGCTTCTGGCCTGCACCCTCTGGAGCAGTGGTCTGAGATATATCTGGGCTTTTTAAGCCGTGTATGGAGCTGAACTGACTGGGATGCAGGGAACAAAATTCTGAAGTTGTGCAGGGCAGTGGGGAGCTGGACCTAGCCCACAAAACCATTTTTCCTTCTCAGGATCTTTGGGCCTGTGATGGGAGGGACTGCTTTGAAGGTATCTGAAATGCCTTGGAGGCATTTTCCCCATTGTCTTGGTTATTAATTTTTGGCTCCTCTTTTATGCACATTTATGCAGCAGACTTGAATTCCTCTCCAGAAAGTTGGTTTTCCTTTTTTACTCTATGGTCAGGCTGCAAATCTTCTAAACTTTTATGCTCTGCTTCCCTTTTAAATATAAGTTCCAGTTTCAAGTAATTTCTTTGTTTATGGAAAAAAATGTAGGCTTTTAGAAGCAGCCAGGCCACATGCTAAACACTTTGCTGCTTAGACATTTCTTCTGCCAGCCACCCTAAATTGTCTCTCTCAAGTTCAAAGTTCCACAGATCTCTATAGCAGGGGCACAATGCCATCAATCTCTTTGCTAAAGCATAACAAGAGTGACCTTTACTTCAGTTCCCAATAAATTCCTCCTCTCCATCTGAGACCTCCTTCCTTAGTCTGAACTTCACCGTCTATATCACTGTCAGCATTTTAGTTTTAACCATTCAACAAGTCTCTAGGAATTTCCAAACTTTCTCTCATCTTTCTGTTTTCTTTTGAGCCCTCCAAAAGTGTTCCAATATTTGCCCAGTTCCAAAGTCACTTCCACATTTTCAGGTATCTTTATAGTAATGCCCCACTTCTCTGGTACCAATTTTTGGTCTTAGTCTGTTCTCACACTGCTATAAAGGTTGACCTGAGACTGGGTGATTTATGAAGAAAAGAGGTTTAACTGACTCACAATTTTGGCAGGCTGTATAGGAGGCATGGCTGGGTAGGCCTCAGGAAACTTATAATTACAGTGGAAGGTGAAGGGGAAGCAAACATGTCTTCACATGGATGGCAGCGGAGAGAGAGAGTAATGGGGTTGCTACGAACTTTTAAACAAATGGATCTTGGGGAAACTCTATCACAAGAACAGCAAGGGAGAAGTCTGCCCACATGATTCAGTCACCTCCCCCAACCCTCTCCTCCAACACTTGGAATTACAATTCAACACGAGATTTGGGTGGAGACATAGAGCCAAACCATGTCAATCATCCTCTTCATTATCACCAATTTAAGTAAAAAACTATAGAAAGGTATAAATGAAAATATAAATCACTCACATCTTAGAGATGTGAGTACTGTCTGTAAAGCTATGTTTCAGTGGACAAAGGAGACCTTTTTAGTTCAGAGGAGATTTAGTTAAGTGGACCCCCCTGGTTAAAGAAATGTAAAAATCAAGAAAATATGCATCTATGATTTCAGAAGAAGAGTGTAGCTGCATTTGTGTACATTGTGCACATGTGTGTGATTTAGCAAAGGCTATGCTCCTTAGAGTCTTTGATATGTGTAGTGTTCAGGTGGTGATAGACCAGTTTGCCTTCTGAGATAGAGAAGTAGATATCCAAATATCTACTTCCTATGATGTGAAGTTAGGGAACCTGGCTGAGTGGACTGGATCTGAGCAAGATGTGCTGGCAAGAAAGGGCCCCAAAGAACCTGATGACCCCGAAGAGTAATTCATTTGGAGGGAAGAGATATCTGATGACTTCTAGATTTATATCTCCAGCCTGTATCTTCTTCCTAAAGCCTAGGCTTGTATATCCCACCTAATATCTCCTTAAACTAGGTCCAAAAAATAATCTCGTGATTCTCTCTGCTGCCACTGGTTTCCCATCTTGTCCAGAGTAAATGTCTAAGTCTTTATGTGACCTCCAAGGCCCTTTGTGATCTTGGCTTTTGCTTGCCTCTCATTCCTTAACTCTGCTGTTCTCTACTTGGTTCTCTCTGCTTCACTCACACTGCTCTCCTAGTTGTTTCTCAGCCATGGCAGGCATACTATGACTTCAGGGCTTTTGCATCTTCTGTCTTCTCTGCCTCAACTGCTATGTCTCCAGATAGTCATAATGCTTGTCTCTTTGCTACGTTCAGATCACAGATGAATGTAAGCAAGACCTCATCAGCAAGACCTTCCATAAACCACCCACCTTAGAATAGCCAGAAATCTCTTATTCTCCCACTCCCCTGCTTAATACTTTACCTCTGTATCTTATTTTATTTTTTTCTTACATATTTTATATAAGTAATTTATTGGACTGGTGGTGGACCAGTGTCTGTCAGATCTTACAGGCCCAGCCTTCAATAGTGACACCTTGTGGCATGAGAGGCAACATTAGCAGAGAGCTGACTTTAAACCCTCCGATTTCCTCTGGGGCTGACATTTGTAATCAGGACTGAGTAAGCCCCGGAGGTCTCTGACAATTCTAGGTGGTGTCGTGTGTTTTTTATAAATTGCATGTTTTGCAATAAGGTAATGTATTGACATGGTTTAAAACGCAAAAGTAGCAAAAGGTATCTGGTGAGGAGTCTCCCTCTCACTCCTGCCCCTAGTCACCCAGAATTCCTCGTCTGACGTGACTAGTTTCTTGTGCAGCCTTCTAGAGATATTCTACTCATGTATAAGCAAATACATATACAGACATATATACTTTTTTCTCTTTTTTGCACAAAGCATGAAACATTATATGTATAGTTCTGTGTCTTGCTTGTGTATTTGTTTTATAAATAAGAGGCCATGTAAAGTCCAGAATTTTGTGGATGGTGTGATGAATTATTACTCAAGTATATAACCATGTGATCACCACTTGGATTAAGATATATATATTTCCAGCACCCCAATGTCTCACTTATGCCTCTTCCCATTTTCTCCAGATATAATTGCTATTCTCACTTTTATCACCATCTTTTAGTTTCTCCTGGTATTGAATGCCATATAAATAGAGTCATATATTAGGTGCTACTGTGTTTGTTTCAATCAAAACTATGTGCTTTTTAATAGAAAATTATATCTTGATGATTGTACCTCATAAGGATAAAGAACATACAGAACTTTGTCCTCCTCTTTTATGATAAAAAATGCACCATGTTTTATTTAACTACTCCCTCCTCATGTAGATGGGGCTTGCAAGAAAACACACACACGCACACATGCAAATGTATTTGTTGACTGAACACAAGAAAGTGAAATTGGTAGGTCAAATGCTATATACCTGTATAATTTTGATAGGTGTTTCCAATTTGTCCTCCTTTAGTGCTTGCAGTAATGTACAATCAACAATATACAAGAATGCCTTTTTCTCACACCTTTGCCATCTGAGTATGTTTTCAAACTTTCGATCATTGCCAATTTTTAAGAGCGAAATGACATCTCAGTATATTTTCTTATTATGAGTGAGATTGAACATCATTTCTTATTTTGAAGACCCATTTGTATTTTTCTATAAGCTATGTACTTATAATTTAACTGTTTTCACATTGGTTAGTAATATTTTCTCTCACTGGTTTCTGAGCACAATTTATGTATTAGGAATATTATCCCTTTGATGTGATATGAATTACAAACAGATCTTTCAAATCTCCTGTTTTTGGATTATTTTTAAGCCATTTATAAATGGCTAAAATGTTTTATTTTTTTAAGTGTTTTATTTTTATATGGTCAAGAATCAATTTATTTAATGTTTTAGGGTTTTGTGTTATTCTTTGAAAGCCCTTCCATACTCATAGATTGTTTAAATCAATCACTTTATTTTCTTTGAGACTTTTTATAGCTTCCTTTTAAATTATGAATAGTTTTGATAATTCTAGAATTCATTTTGGTGTAAGGTATGAAGTAGAGGTCCCTATTTTTTCCCCAAATTGAATCTATCAACACTAACTCTGTTTATTCATGAATCCATTTTTTTTTCTCAACTGAAATGTCACTTATCATATACTAAATTCTTTAAGCATTTGGGTTGACTTCATAATTTGGCATTTCTATTTATATGAGTACCAGTTTAAATTACTACAGATTTAATATATTTTTATATCTGGAAGGTTTTTAAGTAGAAATATGTTAATATGGAACTACTGTTTTTCATTGTAATAATGGCAGTAGACTTCATAGCAATTAATTATAATAATAAAAGAGATGCGACTATATTTGAAGCTCAAATGTGGGGAGCAGAACACAGTGGCTAGAGAAGAATAAAATGTAGCAACAAGAGAGATTTTAGACTAGGATCCCAAAGTACATTTTTATCATCCCCCTCCTCTCTTCTCCCTCCCCGTGAACCCCCAACCTCTCCACTCAGCAGGCTGACTGCTTGGAGTAGGCCGGACAGTTTGCCTAGTGGTATGGTGGATGATGACATGAAAGTGATAGGTTAGAGCTTGAATATGGAAGGTTTTCCTTTAGCTCCAGTCTTTAAAAAGTGACAATGCAAACAGTAGATTTTATAATTATACTTTTTAAATGATTTTGATTTCATTTTAATTTATGATTAAAAAATTAATTTATTAAAGAAATAATTTATGATTTAAAAATTAATTTATTGAAAAAATATGACTAGCCATATGCAGAAAGCTGAAACTGGACCCCTTACTTACACCTGATACAAAAATTAACTCCAGATGGATTAAAGATTTAAACATAAGACCTAACACCATAAAAACCCTAGAAGAAAACCTAGGCACTACCATTAAGAACATAGGCATAGGCAAGGACTTTAAGACTAAAATACCAAAAGCAATGGCAACAAAAGCCAAAATAGACAAATGGGATCTAATTAAACTTAAAACCTTCTGCACAGCAAAATAAACTATCATTGGAGTCAACCTGCAACCAACAGAATAGGAAAAAATTTTTGCAACCTACCCATCTGACAAAGGGCTAATATCCAGAATATACAAAGAACTTAAACAATATCCAGAATCTACAAAGAACTTAAACAAATTAACAAGAAAAAAACAAACAACTCCATCAAAAAGTGAGCAAAGGATATGAACACGCACTTTTCAAAGGAAGACATTTATGCAGCCAACAAACATATGAAGTTCATCATCACTGATCATTAGAGGATTGCAAATCAAAACCACATTTAGATACCATCTAATGCCAGTTAGAATGATGAGCATTAAAAAATCAGGAGACAACAGATGCTGGAGAGGATGTAGAGAAATAGGAATGCTTTTACACTGTTGGTGGGAGTGTAAATTAGTTCAACCACTGTGGAAGACAATGTGGTGATTCCTCAAGGATCTAGAACTAGAAATACCATTTGACCCAGCACTCCCATTACTAGGTATATATCCAAAAAATTATAAATCGTTCTATTATAAAGACACATGCCTACGTATGTTCATTTCAGCACTGTTTATAATAGCAAAGACTTGGAACAAACCCAAATGCCCATCAATGTTAGACTGGATAAAGAAAATGTGGCACATATACACCATGGAATGCTATGCAGCCATAAAAAAGGATGAATTCAAGTCCTTTGCAGGGACATGGGTGAAGCTAGAAACCATTATTCTCAGAAAACTGACACAAGAACAGAAAACCAAACACTGCATGTTCTCATTCATAAGGGAGTGTTGAACAATGAGGACACATGGACACAGGGAGGGAAACATCACACACCAGGGCCTGTTGGGGGGTGGGGGACCACGGGAGGGATAGCAGGGGGTGGGGGGATTGGGGAGGGATAACATTAGGAGAAACACCGAATGTAGGTGACGTGGGGATGGGTGCAGCAAAGCACCATGGCATGTGTATACCTATGTAACAATCCTGCACAATCTGCACATGTACCCTAGAACTTGAAGTATAATAATTAAAAAAAGTAAAAAAAAAAAGAAAAAATATTTATTAATTATACACCATTTAGATGGATGAAAATCCAAAACACTGACAAACCAAATGCTATCAAAGATGTGGAGCAAAAAGAACTCTCATTCAATCCAAAATGGTCAAGCCACTTTGGAGGACAGCTTGACAATTTCTTGCATAACTAAACAGACTCTTACCATATGTTCCGGCAATTGTATTCCTTGGTATTTATTCAAAGGAGATGAAAACTTATGTCCACACAAAAACCTGCACATGGATGTCTATGACAGTTTTATTCATATTGCCAAGACTTGGAAAGAACCAAGATGCCCTTCAGTAGGTGAATGAATAAATAAACTGTGGTACATCTTGACAATGGGGTATTATTCAACATTAAAAGGACATGAGCTATCAAGCCATGAAAAGACATGAAGGAACCTTAAATGTATACTACTAAATGAAAATAGCCCAGTCCAAAAAAACTGCTTACTGTGTGATTCCAAATATATGACAGTCTGGAAAAGGCAAAACTCTGAGGACAGTAAAAGGATCAGTGGTTGCCAGGAGTTGTGGGGAGGGAGGGATGAATCTGCAGAGCAGAGAGGATTTTTAGGGCAGTGAAAATACTCTGATACTATAAAGGTGGTGATATGTCATTATACATTTGTCCAAACCCATAGAATATACAACACCAAGAGTGAACCCTAATGCAAGCGATGGACTTTGGATGATGATGTGTTCATTTAGGTTTACCGATTGGAACAAATGTACCTCTCTGATACGGTATATTGATAGTCGAAGAGGCTATGCACTTGTTGGGTAAGGGGATATATAAGAACTCTCTGCACTTTCCACTCAATTTTGTTGTGATAAACCTAAAATGATTCCAGAAAATAAAGTATATTAAAAGCTCAAAAAAAGCATCCAACATACGTACTGTCAATGGTAGCTGGTATTAAATGATTAACAAGACTGGTATAGTCCTTGCACTCATGGAGCTTGTGAATGCCAACCTAAAGGTTATGTGATGTCTGATGAGAGTCCTAAAAATTCTCAGAGGGTAAGTGAGAGTGGAAAGGACTTCAGTGGCAGTCAGGTGTGGATTCAAATTCTGACTACATGCTTACAAGCCTGACTCTGGGAATATTTCTGAGACTCATTTGCTCTGCTGTAGAAAGTGATAAAAGTCTTTCTCTCCTAATGTTACTGTGAGGCTTAAAGGACCTGGGGTAGCACCAGGCTCATACTGCGTGTTTACTAGAGTGGGTTCTTTCCCGGGCTTTTAAGTATCCTACTAAAGAAAACCAAAGGGTAGCCTCATTCAAGAGAGTGCTGGCTGATGCTTTCTAAATTTAACATGCATACTTCCATTGAGAGCTTGTCTATGTTGGCAATTTCTCCTAAATCTCTTCAGATTGCACATGTTCTTTTGAGACTACCAGACACAGACTAAACATTCATCCTCCGCCTCCATGCACCTTTGCTTGGGCTTCTTATGTTTTACTCTTGTCTCTTTCCTTCAACTGAACACTTGGCTTTGTGAGAAATTTCCCCAATGAAGTGCTCTTCTTTTTAACTAAGAAAGTAGATGCTTTCTTAGTTAAGAAAGTTTGACAACTGCACATCATTATGATATTTATATCATGTATAGTATTCCTAACATCTGCTTCTTTGTCAGTTTCTCTAAATCTAACTGGCTAATAATATTACAGGCTGATACACAATGGACTGTGTTGCTCTGATGTACAGCTCTCTTTTGTGAGGAGGCACCGAAGGTCAGACCTGAGTATTTACTTTTGTATTAGCATGAACGGAGACCGAAATATGTAACCCAGACAGGAAATGTGTGCGATTCTCTGACACCCAGCATGGATTCTCTTCTCCCCCTTTTTGTTCACATAGTGCCTCATGTTTGCTCCTGGAGAAGAAGTGATTACATTCTGTGGGCTCTAGAATCTCATTCTTATTTCAGAGCCAAGGACCGTCATGAAAGTGCTCTGGGTCTGTTAAATTGCTTATCTGCCCTGTACCCCTGAATTCTCATCTGTAAAATGTGTTTAATAATAGAACTTATAGTACTTCATACAGCTGATGTGAGGATTGAATGAATTAATTCATAAGAAGCACTTATGTATGTTCTAAATGCTTCCTAGGCATTAATTCATTAAACCCTAACAACAATCATTCGAAGGAAGTGCTATTATTAAAAATGCTTAATATGTTTTTAACTATCAAAACTTTAATCACATTGAATTCTATGTATATGTTTACTTACTTGTCTATCCCACTAACCCATGAGGTTTTCTCTCTGGCTTTATTGAGTTATAATTAACAAAAAAAAAATAAGTTGTACAATGTGGTGTTTTGGTAAAACAATACATACCTTGTCTAGTGATTCTCACAACTAAACTAGTTAACATATTCATCACCTCACATAGTTACCATTTTTTGGTGATGCAGACCCTTAATATTGACTCAATATATTTTAAGCAAAAAATACATTATTATTAATTATAGTTACCGTATGGTATATTAGATTTATATAAGTTATATGTCTTATAACCGAAAGTCTGTATCCTTTGACCAACATGTCCTCATTTCCTCCATCTCCTGTCTCATAACAACCACTGTTCTAGTCTCTCTTTCTGTAGATTTGACTTGTTTTAGATTCTCTATATAAGTAATATCATGCAATATTTATCGCTCTATGGCTTATTTCACTTGGCATGTTCTCTAAATTCATCCATTTAGTCACAAATGGCAGGTTTTCTTTCTTTCTTTGCTTTTTTTTTTTTTTTTGAGACAAAGTTTCGCTCTGTCGCCAGGCACCAGGCTGCAGTGCAGTGACCTCAGTCAAAAGATACTGAGGTTGTTTCTATACTTTGACTACTGCAAATAATCCTGCTGCAGATCTTTCTTCAAGGTACTGATTTTGTTTCCTTTGGATAAATATCCAGAAGTGGAATTACTGGATCATATGGTAATTTGATTTTTAGTTTATTGAGGAACCTCCATACTGTTTTCCATAATAGCTGTACTAATTTCCATTTTTACCTACAGCGTACAAGGATTCCCTTTTCTATACATCCTTGGCAATTCTTATTGATAAAAGCCATCCTAACAGATGTGAGATAATATCTCATCATGGTTTTGATTTGCATTTCCCTGATGATTAGTGATGCTGAGCACGTTTTCATATACCTATTGGCCATTTGTATGTCTTCTTTGGAAAATGTATATTGAAGTCTTTTGCCCATTTTGAAATTGGGTTATTTATGTTTTTGCTATGAGTGGTATGAGTTCCTTATATGTTTTGGGTATTAATCTTTTATTAGATATACGGTGTGCAAATGTTTTCTCCCATTCTGTAGGTTGCATTTTCATTGTTTTTAAATTTATTTTTAGTTACTGTGGGTACTTAATAGATACATATATTTATGGGGTACATGTGTTTTGTTATAAGCATACAATTTATAATAATCACATCAAGGTAATTGGGGTATCCATGACCTCAAGCATTTATCATTTTTTGCATTAGTAACATTCCAATTCTATGCTTTTAGTTATTTTAAAATAGACAAGAAATTCTTATTGACTATAGTTACCCTTTGTGTTGTCAAATATTAACTTATTAATCCCACCTACCTATATTTTTGTACCCACTGACTATCCCCAGTTTTCCACCCCTCCCTGGTACCCTTCCTTCTCTCAGATAATCATCATTATACTCTCTATCTCCATGAATTCAATGGTCTTATTTTTTAGCTTTCACATGTAAGTGAGAACATGCCAAATTTGTCTTTCTATGCCTGGCTTATTTCACTTAATGTCCCCCAGTTCCATCCATGTTGTTGCAAATGACAGGATTTCTTTCCTTTTTATTGCTAAACAATATTCCATTGTGTATATGTATCACATTCTCTTAATCTATTCATCTGTTGATGGATATTTACATTAATTCCAAATCTTGGCTATTGTGAGCAATGCAGCAATAAACAAGGAAGTGCAGATATTTTTTCAACACAATGATTCTTTTGAATATATACCTAGCAATGGGATTGCTGGATCATGTGGTAGTTCTATTTTTGGTTTTTGAGGAACCTCCATACTGTTCTTCCTAGTTGTTGCCCTAATTTACATTTCCGCCAATGGTGTTCAAGAGTTCCCCTTTCTTTATATCATCTCTAGCGTTCATTATTGCCTGTCTTTGGAGAAAATACATTTTAATGGGGGTGAGATAAAATCTCATTGTGCTTTTGATTTGCATTTCTCCTATTATTAATGATGTGAGCATTTTTCACATACCTGTTACAAGCCATTTGATGTCTTTTGTAAAATGTCTATTCAGATTTTTTGCCTATTTTTAAATCAGATTATTTGATTTTTTCCTATTGAGTTGTTTGAGCTCCTTGTATATTCTGGTTATTAATCCCTTGTCAGATGAGTAGTTTGCAAATATTTTCTCGCATTCTGTGGGTTTTCTCTTCATTTTGTTGATTGTTTCCTTTGCTGTGCAGAAGCTTTTTAACTTATGTGATCCCATTTGTCCATTTTTGCTTTGGTTGCCTGTGCTTGCAGGGTGTTACTCAAGATGTCTTTGCCCACTCCAGTGTCCTAGAGAGTTTCCTGGATATTTTCTTTTAGTTATTTTAGATTTAAGTCTTTAATCCATTTTGATTTTATTTTTGTATGTGGCAAGAGATGGGGTCGAGTTTCATTCTTCTGGATATGGACACTCAGCTTTCCCAGTGCCATTTATTGAAGAGACTGTGCTTTCCTCAAAGTAGTATAGTTTCTTAGTACCTTTGTCAAAAATGAGTTCACCGTAGATGTGTGGATTTATTTTTGTGTCCTCCATTCTGTTTCATTGATCTATGTGTCCACTTTTATGCCAGTATCATGCTATCCTGGTTGCCATAGCTTTGTAGTATAATTTGTAGTCAGGTAATATAATTCCTCCAGTTTTGTTCTTTTTGCTAAGGTTAGCTTTGGCTATTCTAGGTCTTTTGTGGTTCCACATGAATCTTAGGATTCCTTTTTTCTATTTATGTGAAGAATGTCATTGGTATTTTGACAGGAATTACATCAAATCTGTAGATTGCTTTGAATAGTATAAACATTTTAACAATCTTGATTCTTCCAATCCATGCACATGGAATATCTTTTCACGTTTTTGTGCCCTCCTAAATTTCTTGCATCAATGTTTTATAGGTTCTATTACCAATATCTTTCTCTTCTTTAGTTAAGTTAGTTCCTAGATATTTTATTTTATTTGTAGCTATTTAGCTATTGTAAATGGGATTATTTCATTACTTCTTTTTCAAATTATTTGCTGATTGCATATAACAATGCTACTGATTTTTTTGTATGCTGATTTTGCATCCTGCAACTTTAGTGAATTTTTGTAACAGTTCTAACAGATTTTTGCTAGAATCTTTAGGTTTCTATAAATATAAGATTATATTGTCTGAAAACAGAGATAACTTGACTTCTTCCATTTTAATTTGGATGCCCTTTCTTTCTTTTTCTTGTCTAATTGCTTTAGTTAGGACTTCCAGTTGTATATTGAATGACAGTGGTCAAAATGGGCATCCTTGTCTTGTTTCAGGTCTTGGAGGAAAGGCTTTCAGTTTTTCTCCATTCAGTAGTATACTAGCTGTGGGTCTGTTGTATATGGCTGTTATCATGTTGAGGTGTGTTCCTTCTATATTGAGTTCTTGAGATTTTTTTCCTTGTAAAGGAATGTTGAATTTTATTGAATGCTTTTTCAGCATCAACTAAAATGATCATATAGTTTTTGTCCTTCATTCCGTTCCTATGATATATCACATTGATTGATTTGCATATGTTAAACCATCCTTGCATCTTTGAAAGAATTTCACTTCATCATGCTGAATAATCTTTATAATGTGTTTATGAACTGAGTTTGCTAGTACTTTGTTAAGGATTTTTGCACCTATGTTCATCAGAGACATTGGCCTGTAGTTTTCTTTTTTTGTTGTGTCTTTGACTAATTTTGGTATTAGAGTAATACTTGCCTCATCGAATGAGCTTGGCAGTATTTCCTCCTCCTCAGTTTTTTTTTATATAGTTTGAGTAGAGTTGAATTAGTTCTTTAAATGTTTAGTAAAATTTGGTACCGAAGTCATTGGGTCCTGAGATTTTCTATGATGGGAGACTTTTTATTATAGCATCTAGCTTGTTACTTGTTACTGGATTTTTTAGGTTTTGGATTTCTTCATGGTTTGGTCTTGGCAGGTGGTATGTGTCTAGGAATTTATCTATTTCTTCTAGATTTTCCAATTTATTGGCATATAGTGTTTCAGAGTAGTCTCTAATGATCCTATGAATTTCTATGATATCAATTGTCTCCTTTTTCATCCCAATTTTATTTATTTGAGTCTTCTCTTTTTCTCTTAGTCTGGCTAAAGATTTGTTAATTTTGTTTATCTTTTTAAACAATCAACTTTTCATTTCATTGATCTTTTGATTTTTTTTGAGGGCTTATTCACATTTATTTCTCTCTGATTTTTATTATGTCTTTTCTTCTACTACTTTTGGGTTTGGTTTGCTCTTGCTTTTATAGTTCTCCAAGATGTATCCTTAGGTTATTTATTCGAAGCTTTTCTTCTTTTTTGGCATAGGCACTTATAGTTATAAATTTATCTCTTAGTGCTGCTTTTGCTATATCCTATAGGTTTTGGTATGTTGGATTTCCATTAACATTTGTTTTAATAAATTTTCAGTTTCCTTCTTAATTTCTTCATTGGTCCAGCGATCATTCAGGAGCATGCTATTTAATTTCCACGTGTTTGTATGGATTCCAAAATTCCTCTTGTTATTGATTTCTAGTTTTATTCCGCTGTAGTCAGAGAAGATACTTGATATTATTTCAATTTATTTTGCATTTAAGACTTGTTTGTGGCCTAACATATGGTCTGTCCTTGAAAATGATCCATGTACTGAGGAGAAGAATGTGTGTTCTGCAGATGTTGGATATTTTGAAAATATCTATTATGTCCATTTGTTCTATAGCACAGGTTAAGTCTGATGTTTCTTTGTTGATTTTCTGTCTGGATGATCTGTCCAATGCTGAAAGGAGGATACTGAGGTCTCCAACTATTATTGTATTGGGGCCTATCTCTTTCTTTAAATTGAATAATATTTGCTTTATATATCTGGGTGCTCCAATGTGGGCACACATATACTAACAATTGTTATATCCTCTTTCTGAATTGATCCTGTTATTACTATGTAATAATATTTCTCTCTTTTCATACTTTTTGTCTTGAAGTCCATTTTATCTGACATAAGTGCAGTTACTTCTGCTCTTTATTGGTTTCCATTCATAAGGAAGATCTTTTCTCATTACTTTATTTTCAGTCTGTGTTTGTTTTTATAGGTGAAAAGAATTTATTATAGGTAGTGTATAGTTGGGTCTTGTTTTTTAAATCCATTTAGCCACTCTTTGTCTTTTGATTAAAGAGTTTAGCCCATTCATATTCAATTTTATTATTGATAGATAAGAAATCGTTATACCATTTTGTTATTTTTTCCCTTTCCTTCTCTTCCTTCCCTTCCCTTCCCCCCTCCCCTTCCTTCCCCTCCCTTCCCCTCCCCTCCCCTCCTTCCCTTCTCTTTTCTTCCTTCTTCCTTGGGTTAAAGTGACTTTCTCTGTCAGTATGCTTTAACTTCTTATTTTTTGTTTATCTGCTGTAGGTTTTTTGCTTTGCTATTACCATGAAGCTTGCAAATGTTATATTATTTTAAACTGAGAACAGTTTAACTCTGATTATAAAAACAGCATACAAATACACAAGCAAAGAGAAAACTATTAAAAATCCTCTACACTTTGACCCCATCCCCGCACTTTAAACTTCTTGTTGTTTCTGTTTCTATCTTTGTATAGTGTCTCTTTCTTAAAAGTTGTTGTAGTAATTATTTTTGATAGGTTTGTCTTTTAGTCTTCCTAATCAAGATATAAGTGGTTTGCATAGCACAATTACAATGTTAGATTATTCTGAATTTGTCTGTGTACTGACTGTTATCAGTGGGTTTTTTACCTTCAGATAATTTCTTATTGCCCATTAACGTCCTTTTCTTTCAGACTGAAAAACTTCCTGAAACATTTCCTATACGACAGTTGAGGAATTCTTTGAGCTTTTGTTTGTCTGGGAAAGTCTTTATCTCTCCTTCATGTTTGAAGAATATTTTTGCTGGATATAATATTCTAGGATAAAAGTTCTTTCCTTAAGCAATTTGAATATTTCATGTAACTCTTTCCTGGGCTGTAAAGTTCGACTGAGAAGTCTGCTGCCAGACGTGTTGGAGCTTCTTTATATGTCACGTGTTTCTTTTCTCTTTCTTAGAATCCTTTATCCTTGATCTTTGGGAGTTTGATTAAGTGCCTTGAGGCAGTCCTATTTCGATTAAATCTGCTTGATATTCTATGACTGACTTTCTTGTGTCTGAATGTTGATATCTTTCTCTAGGTTTGGAAAGTTCTCTGTTGTTACTTCCTTGAATAAACTTTCTACACTGATCTCTCACTCTACCTCCTCTTTAAGGCCAATAACTCTTAGTCTGCCCTTTTGAAGCTATTTTCTAGATCTTGTAGGTAGGTACTTTGTGCTTATGATGAAGAACAAATGTGTGCTTCATCCTTTTTTATTCTTTTTCTTTCTCTGACTGTGTGTTTTTATATAGACTGCCTTCAATCTTACTAATTATTTCTTCCACTTGATCATTTCTGCTGTTGAGAGACTCTAATGCATTTTTTTCAGTTTGTCAATTGTTTTCAGTTCTAGAATTTGTTTGACTAAAAAAAGTTTTAATCTCTTAGTTAAATTTCTCTGATAGGTTTCTGAACTCTTTTTCTACATTATCTTGAAGTTCATTGAGCCATCTCAAAACAGCTGTTTTAAATTCTTTGTCTGAAAGTTCATATATTTCTGTCACTTGGGATTGGTCACTCGTGCCTTATTTAGTTCATTTGATGAGGTCATGCTTTCCTGGACATTCTTGGTGCTTTTGGATGTTGTTCAATGTGTGGACATTGAAGAGTTAGGCATTCATTCTAATCTTCATATTCTTGGCTTGTTTGTACCCATCCTTCTTGACAAGGCTTTCAGGTATTCCAAGGGAATTCAGTGTTATAATGTATTATAACTCTTTGGTCACTACAGTCATATCTGCACAAGGAAGCACCACAATCCTAGTAACACTGAAACTCTTGCAGACTCATAGAAGTATGGTTGGTATGGTTGGGTTAGATCTGGGAAAATTCCCTGGATTACCAGGCAGAGTCTCTCATTTTTTTCCCTCACTTCCCCCAAACAGAAGGAGTTTCTCTTTGCAGCAGACTGCGTGGAAATGAAGGAGGGGTGGTGAAAGCACTCTTGCAGCCAACACAGCCAGGACTGCACTGGTTAACATCTGAAGCCAGCACATTATTGGGCCTTGCCCAAGGCCTATGGCTACCATGAATGAGTATTCAAGGGATCAAGTAATTCAAGTAATGAAGAGATCTTTAGTCAACAGATGGAGAATCCTGCCAAGACTGGGTCCTTCCCTTTAGGGAAGTGGGTTCTTTTCTGGCCCAGGGTGAGTATACAAATGACATCCAGGAGCTAGGGCCTGGATTCAGAGGCTTCACAAATTTGCTTGGCACTTTATTTTACTGTGGCTGAACTGGTACCCAACTTCCAAGACAAAGTCCTCTGTACTCTTCCCTTCCCTTTCCCCAAGTGGAAAAGTTCTCTCCCTGAGCTGCACTGCTTAGAGTTGGAGGAGGGATGATACAAGCACTCCCTTGGTTGCCAAAGCTGGTACCTCAGCGGGTCACATGCACCCCAAGTCTACTGGCTCCAAGCCTACCATAGCACCAGGACTTGTCCAAGTCCTCGTGGCTGTTTTGGCTTTCAAATTCATTCAGGACCCCAGGTCACTTTAGTCAGAGGAGCCCTGGGGTCCTGAACAAAGTCGTGGAGGTAGCTGGAACTGATTCCTACTGCTGCCATGGAGGATTTCCCTCTGTTTGGAGCAAGTTTGGCTGTTCCCTCCCAGAGTGCTGGCAGAGCACTGCCCTGTGTTGTGTTCCACTGTGACAGAGCAGCACTGAATTCCTATGCAAAGTCCAACAATCACTTCACTTTCCCTCCCTCAAGCATACATATTCTGTCTCCAAGCCCTGCTGGGGAATTGGTGAGAATGCTGTTTGCAATGCAAGAATGTCTTTTCTACCCTCTTCAGTGTCTCTTTTCCTAATATGATGTCAAAACTAGGTACTGTGATTGCTCATTTGATTTTTGGTTCTTGCGAAGGTGCGTTCTTGCATGGATAGTTATTCAATTTGGTGTTCCTATGGGGGAGGGTCGATCACAGGAGGATTCTATTTAGCCATTTTGCTCTGTCCTCTCCCTGCCTTTTAATTTTATTAACTGTTTCCCTTGCTGTGCAGAAGCTTTTTAGTTTGGTGTAGCCCTACTTCTTTAGTACAGAAATGGAGAAAGCAATGCTAACATTTATGTGGAATCACAAAATACACTGAATAGCCAAAGCTAATGTGAGAAAGGAAAACAAAGCTAGAGGGATCACATTTCTTGATTTCCAACTATATTATCGAGGCTTAATAATCAAAACCCTAGAATACTTCCTAAAAACAGACACATAGACCAATGGAACAGAAATAAGCCTATACATATACCATCAACAAATCTTTGACAAGGGAACCAAGAATATATAATGGGAAAACGATAGTCTCTTCCATAAATGGTGATCAGAAAACTGAATATAAGCATGCAAAAAAATGAAATTGGCCCTTATCTTACATTATACATAAAAATCAACTCAAAATGAATTAAAGACTTATATGTTAGACCTGAAATTATGAAACTCCTGGAGAGCCAAATTATGAGTGAACTCCCTTTTACAATTGCTACAAAGAGAATAAAATACCTCAGAATACAACTTACAAGAGATGTGAAGGACCTCTTCAAGGGGAACTATAAACCACTGCTCAAGGAAATAAGAGAGGACACAAACAGATGTAAAAACATTCCATGCTCATGGTTAGGAAGAATCAATATCATGAAAATGGCCATACTGCCCAAAGTAATTTATAGATTCAATGCTATCCCCATCAAACTACCATTGACTTTCTTCATGGAATTGGAAAAAAGCCGCCTTAAACTTCATATGGAACCAAAAGAGAGTCCACATAGCCAAGACGATCCTAAGCAAAAAAAAAAAAGCTGGAGGCATCACACTACCTGACTTCAAACTCCATTATTATTGGTGGGTTTTGGGTGCAGGGGAGCCCCCAGCTCGCTCCCTGGTGGGCTCCAAGTTTTTGGTTTTTTGCTCCTTCAAGAATGGGAGAGGAGACCACAGTGAGTGTGTTCGTAAAGTAAATATTGGACCCAAAACGTTTTGAAGAAAAGTGATTTATTTATGTAGAGAAAGAGAAAAAGGAGGAGAGAGAAATAAACAGCTAGCTCTCACACTGAGTGAGAGAAAGAAAAGCCACTCTCATACTGAGTGAGAAGGGTTCCCAGAGGGGGAAACCAGAGGAGGAAAGCTCCTCTCACACTGAGTGAGAGAATCCAGAAAGATGGAATCCAGGAGAGGAAAGTAGCTTCCACACTGAGTGGAAGGGAATTGAGACAGAAAGACAGAGTTTAGGAGAGAAAAGACAGCTTCCACAAGAGAGTGTGGAAGGGGATCCAAGTATGGAATCCAAAGGGAGGAAGAAGGGGACTTTTAACCTGGGAGAAATTCCCACCTTCTCCAAGACCCTTGGCCAATGAAAGGAGTTCCTTCGAACTTCCGCTAGAGTGATTGACTTTGATTCTTCCTGTGCATGCTAAAATTAAACAGAAACTGTTAAATCTCCTGGATGGAGAGGCACAGGAGGTGGGCATGGCACTGGGAAGTTCTTGGCCTTAAAACTACACCCCCTCATGGACCTGGAAATAGAACACGTTCCCTCACTACAAAGCTACAGTAATCAAAACAGTATGGTACTGGTACCAAAACAGTGATATAGACCAATGGAATAGAACAGAGGCCTCAGAAGTAACACCACACATCTACAACCATCTGATCTTTGACAAACCTGACAAAAACAAGCGATGAGGAAAGGATTCCCTATTTAATAAGTGGTGTTGGGAAAATTGGCTAGCTATAAGCAGAAAGCTGAAACTGGATCCCTTCCTTACACCTTATACAAAAATTAACTCAAGACAGAATAAAGATTTAAACATAAGACCTAACACCATAAAAACCCTAGAAGAAAACCTAGGCAATACCATTCAAGACATAGGCATAGGCAAGGACTTCATGACTAAAACACCAAAAGCAATGGCAAAAAAACCAAAATTGACAAATTGTATCTAATTAAACTTAAGAACTTCTGCACATGAAAATAAACTATCATTAGAGTGGACTGGCAACCAACAGAATGGGAAAAAAATTTTGCAGGCTACCCATTTGGCAAAGGGCTAATAACCAGAATCTGCAAAGAACTTAAACAAATTTACAAGAAAAAAACAAACAACCCCGTCAAAATGTGGGTGAAGGATATGAACAGATACTTCTCAAAAGAAGACATTTATGCAGCCAATAAACATATGAAAAAAAGCTCATCATCACTGATCATTAGAGAAATGCAAATCAAAATCACATTGCTATACCATCTAATTCCAGTTTGAATGGTAAGCATTAAAAAATCAGGAGACAACAGATGCTGGAGAGGATGTAGAGAAATAGGAACGCTATTACATTGTTGGTGGAAATGTAAATTAGGTCAACCATTGTGGAAGACAGTGTGGCTATTCCTCAAGGATCTAGAACTAGAAATACCATTTGCGCCAGCAGTCGCATTACTGGGTATATACCCAAAGGGTTATAAATTGTTCTACTATAAAGACATATGCACACATATGTTTATTGTGACACTGTTCACAATAACAAAAACTTGGAACCAACCCAAATGCCCATCAGTGATAGACTGGATAAAGAAAATGTGTCACATGTACACCATGGAATACTATGCAGCCATGAAAAGGATGAGTTCATGTCCTTTGCAGGGACCTGGATGAAGCTGGAAACCATCATTCTCAGCAAACTGATACAAGAACAGAAAACCAAACACCATATGTTCTCACTCATAAGTGGATGTTGAACAATGAGAACACATGGACACAGGGAGGGGAACATCACACACTGGGGCCTCTCAGGGGGTGGGGGGCTAGGGGAGGGATAACAGGGGGTTGGGGGATTGGGGAAAGATAACATTAGGAGAAACACCTAATGTAGATGACGTGAGGATGAATGCAGCAAACCACCATGGCATGTATTTACCTATGTAACAAACCTACACGATCTGCCCATGTACCCCAGAAATTAAAATATAATTAAAAAAAAAAAAATATATATATATATATATATAGAATAAGCTTATTAACATTGGTCTTGGCAACGATTTTTTTTTTTGGCTTGACACCTAAAGCACAGGCAAACTATGAAGTTTTGATGGCAGAAAATGTGTCTTGTTTGTTGCTGTATTCCCAGAACCTAGCATTGGTTTTGCACATAATATGTGTTCAATATTTGTTTTAAAATAAATTAATCCATAATATATTGCTCTGTGGTTCATTGACTCAATGATTGTGCAGGGATTGAGGTACTATGGTGTGACTAGGCAGAAAAATATGACAATAGAGGTTATGTAGGTTGTTACAGGGATACAATTTACATAAACTGTACAAAGTTGTTCTGAAAAAGACACTCTTGGAAACTACGAATTGATAGTTTTTTTTCACATGAATAATTATTGATTCTTAAGAGTTGATTTCAATGACTAAAACCATTGAAATACTTATAAATTTTTTTAAAAAATTTATATTTTAGATAGGACTCAGAGATGTGATGTGTGTAATGTTTCTTTTCTTCTTTTTAAAAATAATCTAAGATTTTGAAATAGGACTTAAGAGAATGTGGGATGTATCTAAGTGGTCTAATCAAACTGTAATCATGACACTCCTCTCTGCATGGCCTTTTCACTCAGTGGTGAGATAAGATTTGCCCTTGTGACTTCAGAAGGATGAGGTTATTAGGGAGGCTGACTGGGTAATTTACTAGATATCTGATTCTGGGAAAGTCACCTAACCTCTTTGTGCCTTGGTTTTGTCCTGAAGGGCTGTTGTGAAGTTCAAGTGAAATAATAAATGTTAAAATGCTTAGGGAACTGCAGAAGCTATTTGATTGTATGGTTTTACACGTGTGTGTGTGTGTGTGTGTGTGTGTGTGAGAGAGAGAGAGGGAGAGGGAGAGAGAGAGAGAGGTGAAGTAGGGAGTTATTTGCCTCTTCTCGTATGCTTCTGATCTTGCCTGCAGGTGAAGTCATGCCTCAGACTGCCTTCTCCCACTTCCACGATCCCTCTATGTTGATGGGGGAGGAAGATTTTCTGCTCAGATGTGTCCACAATTTTGGTGGGCAGTATTACAGTTCCCTCAATGTGAAGGACTCGGATCTCCTTGCTGCTCCATCATGTCCTCACAGGACCTGATCTTAAACAGGTGGGCTTATGGTCTTTTTGATGGACAGGTCAGATTGATTCTGCTTTGCAATTTGACCATCTTAGATACAGTCAGAAAAAGTGGGAAGCCCGTCTTATATCTATCAACCTCATGCATGTACTTCACCCAAGCATATTAGAGAAACTCTGAATTGGACAATCACTTCCTTGGTTTCTTTTCTGTAATTTTTCTTTATGTGAACAGCTTCCTTAGGATGCTGGAGGGGAGGAGGGTTGAGTTAAATTTAAGAAACACAATCTTTTATCATCTTTAAATTGTTACAAGAGGGTGAATTCTATGAAAGATAGTGGTGTGGATTCTAGAATCAGAAAGACCTGCATTGAATCTTGGCTTAAACACTTTGACTTGGAGATATGAGGTCTTAATGTTTCTGGTGTGAGTTTCTTCATTGTGGAAAGGGAAGCATATTTGGACCTACCACACAGAGTTCTTCTGTAGATCCTCTGTGAAAATGTATTCGAAGTGCTTACTACAAGGGTGTGCCTGTAGAAGTGCATAATAAATGATAAATAAAGTCATTTTAGTTAATTCTAAGTTCTGAAAATCATCAAGCTTTGTGTGCAGCCATACAACATATTTTTATGATAGTTAAATTCAATTAGAGACAGCTTCCTCTTAAACAGAACATTGTGTTGGATGTGGATTTTTAATGTTACCTTTTTCTTTTCAAAAGCGAACCATCTCTACATGTCTAACTTTATTTCCTACTGCTTTCACCACATATATTTCTGACTTTTCCTATGAATATGTACATACTCATGGCTCTAGTGCCTTAATAAAGCATTTCTAATATTTGGTTTCATCTTGTTTTTTTCCTTCATTTTACCCTCTTGAAAATTTTCAGGAGGCTTTCTGAACTTCATTTCTTCTTGATTCTTTTAGTATCTATTTCTAGTATTGCAAAATCCATTATATACAGTATCTGACATAATTTGACAATTGCAAGCATGTTCAGTTGTTAACTTAGTGAGTATAGGAATCATGATTAATTCTTTCTCATTATCTGAAGGAGTACAGTGCAGTGTATTGGAAACAGCCGGGGATTTGAAAATGGAAAATAGGAGTTCTTTTAATGACTTATCATTGATAATAACTAGTGTATAGCCACATTTTCTTTAG
This sequence comes from Plecturocebus donacophilus, assembly GCA_004027715.1. Classification (NCBI taxonomy): domain Eukaryota; kingdom Metazoa; phylum Chordata; class Mammalia; order Primates; family Pitheciidae; genus Plecturocebus; species Plecturocebus donacophilus. The sequence continues at coordinate 54,402 of PVKP010004109.1, read as the reverse complement.
ATTATATTAGGGCTTCATCTCTCTCTGTGCTGCTATGTGGCGCCTTAGAGATAAACAATCTTTTCTCTGTTAGTTTGTAGATTTATAGAAATCTATTACCCAGCATGTATTCATTTAAGTCTCTTGTTTATAAAACTTGTTAAGGCTTAACTCTGAAACTCAAGATGTTTCATTGTTAAAAAAAAAAGTCTTCTTAATGTATAACCAGGTTTTATTTAGTAGAATTACTTCTCATGAAATAAGGAAGCCTAGCTAGGAGTAAATGGTGAGAACTAAGGAAAGCAAAGGACAGCGAATGACCAAAACATTCAGTACTGTACTTTTTGGCTGAAGAGTTGTGTTACAGAGAGAAACGTTGACATTTATGATTTGGTGGAGTGGCAAAACCTATGCACTTAAGTAGATCCCTCAGTGAAGTAGCCTAAAGGACTTTCCTAAGATGAGAAACTGGTCTAGAACACTCAGAAAAAGCAAATGCAATAAGCAGATCAAAATCAACTTTGCACTTACATAGGCCTCTTGGATAGTATGTACCATTTCATTTCACATTGATTGACCATCTACTGCTTTGTGGATGTGAACAGGGTTCAAGATGTTCTTTGTGAATTGATGTATCAAAAATGGAGAGATATGTCCCAAGTATAACTGGTTCAAGATCAAGACCATGCTTGATCCCCTTAAATTTTATCTCTAGTTAGAAGACAATTCTAGAGTTACTACAGTGAGCTTTTGCGAAACTGGAGATCAGTTGGGGATGATTTTGCACTGCTGAATCTTTCCTTATTCGAAAGTATTGGGTACTAGGCACAAATGTTTAAAGACGTGATCAAAGATCAGTATGATTTCTGCCTTCATAGAATTAACACTTTAAGGCCATGGATGGCATACCTAGGAGGGTTTTCAGGGTCAGGAAAAGTTACTGGAGGAAATGGCATTTAAGATGAGATGCAAAGGGAAAGCAAGAATTAGCCAAGAGAAGTTTGGGAGTGGAGGATCCTGGCCAGCGTATACACCACTCAGAGAAGAGAGGAAGAGTGTTAGGGGATTTTTGAGTCATTTGTTATCACTGGGGTAGAGTGAGATAAAAGAGTATCCCTAGATGTTAGCAGGGGTTAGGTCATAGAGGATCTTACTAGTAATTATGAGAGTGGGCTTTCTAATAAGGACAATGGAGAGTCACCATGGAGTTTTAAATAAGGATGGTGACAAGGGAAAATGTTTTCTTTAGAACCACTTTTCTGATTATGGTGTGAAGAATAGGTAAAGAATAAAAGATAAGAGGCACCGAGACCACTTAGGAAGTTATTGCCATAAAGTTGGCAAGAATTGGAGATGGCTCCATAAACACAGTGCTATTAGGGATAGAGTAAAGTAGATGGTTCTAGATATGTGTTTTAGATTTAATGCATACAAAGCCCTATGACCTCAATAGGAATGTAAGGAATGAGAAAAAGGTAAGTCATCCAAGATTATGAGATTGAATGATTTGGATGTCACTAATTAAAGTCAGAGGAAATGAGCATGATTTGCGGGAAATAAAATAAATTCAGTTTCGACATGGTCTATTTAAGCAAGATGAAACCTGAGAGATAATCACACAGAAGCCAAGGGAAGAAAGTCTTTCTAAAGGGAGAAAATAAGCAATAATATAAATGCTAATGAGAAGTTAAGCAAAAAAGAAAAAGACTCAGAAGTCTACCTGAGAGATCCAGGTTTCAGACAGAAAAAAGGGTGGAATTGTAAAACAGGCTAAAGGTGTGAGAAGGTGAGATCTCCATGGAAAATGATTTCCAATGTGGAGGTTGTGGGGAGGGAAGCACTAAAAAGTGGGTCTATGAGAAGTTAAGCAACAACATTATTATTTATGGCATGCTTATCATGCACCTTGGAAAGTGCTTGAAAGATATTACATCTTTTGACACTTACATTATCCTGAAATTGGTGCTCTCATAGGCTTCCTTTTCAGGTGAGAAAACTGAGGTTCTAAGGGATTTAGTCAATTTACCTAAAATCATACAGTTAGTATGTGGCAGATTTGAACACAGACCTATATGGCTCAGAATTCTACTTGTAACCACTGGTGATACTGCTGTGAAGAGCACAGTGGAAAGTAGAATATAGGAAGTGTAAACCAAAAGTAAAATTCTAAGATCCCCAACTATCCGCATGGACCCCTCCTGTTGACCAAGGGCATACCGAAGTTAACCTGAAAAACTAGTTTAGGCTGCGATGGGAAGAGGGTATAATGTGCTTCATTATACCCTCCTTCCTTTTGGAATTACTGATAGAACAGGTTCTTTAAATCTCATAAGAAACATTTACAGGCTATTCTCTCTGAAGCCTGTTCCCTGGCCCTTCATCTGCTTGATAAAACTCTGGTCTCCACAACCCCGTATTGTAACCCAGACATTCCTTTCTATTGATAATGACTCAACCAATTTCCAATCAGAAAATCTTTAAATCTAGAAATCACCACTAAAGAACTTATCCATGTAACCAAACACCACTGGTTCCCCAGAAACTATTGAAATAACAATAAAAAAGAAAATCTTTAAATCTACCTATGACCTGTATGCCCCACTTCAAGTTGCCCCGCCTTTCTGGACCAAACCAATGCACATCTTACATGTACTGATTGACATCTCATGTTCTCCAAAATGTATAAAACCAAGCTGTGCCCCAATGTCATCAGGACCTCTTGAGGCTGTGTCACAGGCATATCCTTAACCTTGGCAAAATAAGCCTTCTAAATTAATTGAGACTTGTCTTAGATATTCTTAGTTTACAATTGGCAATGAGGAAGGGGTTCTGAATGGAGGTGCCTCTGACTTTGACAAATCTATCGGTGCTTGGAACCAGCTTGAGCAATCTTTATTGCTCAAACCAGTAGGACAATTTGCTGAGGCCTGGGAGCTCCCCCATCCCGAGAATCCCTGATGTTCCCCGATTTGGTTGTGACCTAATATTTTGCTGTACAATTCCTTTTTTGGAGTTTTACTCTAATAAAGGACCACAGAGGTTTGTGTCTTTGAGAACTGGATCTTGTGAATTATACTGTTGGACTCTCTTGTGAGTTGCCTCCTGATTGAGTTCAGCCAATGGGAGATCTGTGGGCAGGACAGATGCCTCCCCTGTAGCGGCATCCCACATCCAGTACTAGCTGCCTCTCTGTGGGTAGTCCCTCCTCCTTCAGGGCACTTGTCTTCACAGAGCTCTGGTAGAGGCTTTTCCTTCCTTTGTTCCTTTGTCCCTTTAGCCATAGGGGGTAGTAAATGCTTCCAGCTGTTGCTGGTCTTTTGGTTTTTCACCTGCACCTCTCTAAGTAGACGCTTTATTCCAATCTCCCCATTTGAACCATCTGGGAATGAATTGTGTCTCTTGCTGTGCTCCTGAGTAATAGAGACAGTAGCCAAGGGGTAATAGGACCATGAAGACTGAAAGATTTAACTGACAGCAAAGCCTATACACTCCATCAGCATAAATAATCATGATGAGAGTTGTAACACTCACAATTGTTGGCACTTCACGATTTATGAAGTGCTTTCATGAAAGTTGTATCATTTGGGTCAAGAAATAATCCCAAATAGGAGATTGTATTATTTACATTTTAGACAAGCAGACTGAGTCTCAGAAAATTTAGTATGTCCAAGGTCTTCTAGGTGACAGGTCTGAGCTTCCAAACTCAGGCCTCCTGAGATCAAAACCAGAATTCTTTCTACCACTCATCTGCTTCCCATTTGTTACTGAGATGACAGAATGCCTTTTCTGTAAAGCCTCCTGCAGTGGGCACGCAAAGAACATCTAAATCATGTCAGGAATCCCCAAGGATTCAATTTGTTTCATACCTTAGCTAGATTCACATGAAACAAAACTTTCCCCAACCTCCTGGGATCTGTCTTCCTGTGTGTAGGTTGAAGAAGACCAGTAAAGCATGCCAACTTTGTGAACAATATCAGCATACAATGGGACCTGATAATAGGCCTCCCGTCGCTGAAAATAACTGGACAAAGTACAAAGAAACTCTTATAATCCCAGGGGATTATGTTGATGATTTCATTGAGTGTTTTCTTGGATCTTCAGCCTTTTCCCAATGTATTGGACATTTCCATATGCACTTTGCTGATTTCTCAAGATCTATACTAACTGACTATAGATTGAGATTCAACAGCATCTTTTGAAGGCCTACTCAGTGCCAGATAGTTTCACATGGATCACCTCATTTTAATTCTCATTGCTGCACTGATATGTGAGATGTCTTTGTTCAAGGCCATGTGACTGGTGAGTGAGAGGGTAGAATAAAACCCAGGTGTAAATCCAGAGTAAAATCTGTTTCCTTTTGCAAATCAAGTCCCTTGATTCTGATACCCCAGATTAGGAAGCAGTTTACACAATTTGTTCCCCTTTCTTTTAATTTCCTTAGATATATCTGGTGAAAACTTAAAGAGAAATCAAGTTCATGGAGTTGAATCTGCTGATTCAATTGATGAGTTTGTGGAAAGGGCTGTGCCTCATAAGTAGGGACAAGGGCTGATGGCATGGAGATTCACTTATCCAAAACCCGTCTTCCTCTTTTCTCTCCTTAGATGCTTAGAGAGAAAGGAGACCTTTCTCTTTTGCTGGATTATGAAGCAATAGGCCTGTCAACTTCCCCACTAAAAGTAGCCCTGGAGAGGTTGCAGTGCTCTAGCTTGAGCGTAATGTCTTTCTAGGAGTGACTCTGACAGTGGTGATCAATACAGATTGGCCATTGTTCTTTTCATTATTGTTGCCTAAATAATCAAAATAGCACACCAGCTTCAGGGTTTATATCCCTCTTGATAACCAATGGTACATCCAGACCATTGTTTTTGATGGGAGCCTTCAGTCTCCCAGTGTGGCAATAATTGCCTGGCCTAGGTGGCAGCAACGGAGATGCAGAGAAGGGAACCATTGAATAAACTCCTTGGCATTTAGCATGGGGTTGAAGGCTTCTCAGTTTGATCCAGACTTTTTTGCCATAAAACCTGCTGCTGAGTCTCTTTCTTGTACCCTCAGCTACAGTTGTACCAAGTTGCTCAAGCTCTTTGAACATACCATAACTTCATGCCTCTGTGGATTATTCCTGGAGTGAACCTCCATGCTTCTTCATGTGAGGAACGTCTGCGATTATTTTAGGACCCAATTCATAAACCATCTTCTCTCTGAAGCCTTCCATGATCCCCTTCCTTCATCCTTACTGCTCTAGAACTGATGACTCTTTTTTTTCTGTGCTCTGTAAGAAATGACTTTTTGCCTTTAGTGAAGGGTTTGTCACTTTATAGAATAAGCCATGTGCATTTCTGAAATCCTGATAAATTCTCCTCAAGGGCAGTGGCTGTTCCACAGTGGACACTCAGTGGAAGTTACTACCTGAGTAGGAAATTGAATTCTCCTTTCTATGAGTTGAGGATTCTATGATTTGATCATTCTCTGATCCTCACAAAGCATTCCAGTCTGTGGTTACACAACAGCAATTTATATCTTTGCTTGCAGATAGAATCAAGCTTTGGCTGGATGCCTAACAATATAGTGGACATAAATTAACAGGGAGCAATTTACAGTCTGTCATGTCTTATTGCTTAATGAATTTGTCAAAAATCATATTACTCTGAAAATTATGGCAACCAGGGTCCATGGGGCTTATGTCTTTAAGAGGGAGATTGTTTCAGCCTCACCCAAGCAAAACTGCCGCACTGCTTTCCTCTTTTTAATGCAGACAGTAGAATCTCTGAGCACTTCTGTTTATTTATCAAATCTCTGTTAACCTTCACTTTGCATTAGGACTACCAGGGATGACCTTGGCCAGTTTGCAAATCCCCAACAACAGTCCACCTGCTGTCAGAGCCAAATAGGATATAGGAGTCTATCTTAAACTCCTGATTCTATGCTAATATGATGTCATACATTTCTGGCTTATGCTCACCCCAGACTTCATTACTCGCTTTTCAAACAAAGCCAAAGCCTTGTCCTCTGTTATAAAGGCACCAAGGAGAACCCCCTTTTTAGTTCTGCCCCAATTTTTACTCCACCTTTTTTTCTCTCATTCTCTTCGTCTTCCCCATTCATTTTCTCCCTAAACCTCTCCCAATCTTTGTTCCCCTCTGTTTCTCAGGATGAGTCCTCTTTGAGTGACTGTATTTCATAAAATAAAGAGTCAAGACTTGGATTTCTTTAGGCATTACTTTTTTCATTTATAAATGGAATCAATAACAGCTAATCCACTGGCCTAGTATGAGGATTAGCAAGCCTGCTATTTATTCATTTCTTCATTTATTTATTCAGTCATCCACCCATGTATTCATCCATCCATCCATCCTTCCATCCATTCATGCAAAACTCATTCATTCATTTTTGTAAATATTGTTGGAGTACCTAAAATGGCCCAGGCTCAATGGCTGGCACTTAGGATACATAGTTGAACCCTACATCCTGCTGTCAAAGGTCTTGGGGTCCATTAGGAGGATGAATAAATGAAAAGGTAACTAAGAATGAATGTGGAAGTTTAGTAATTGAGACATGCTCCGACCAGAAGATGCATTCATTGCCATCTTCACAGGGCTCCTAGGAGTGTGTGAAGCGATGCCAGGTCTCTGTTCTGCCAGGTCTGTACTCTTTGTTTAAACTCTTTGGGTTTGAGGCCACAGCCGACACTCAAAAATGATGATGGAGCTTGGTGGGAGTGGCAGCACTGGCAATAGTAGTTCTGGTTATTGTTATCTCTGTCAATTTCTCTCTCTTCTTTCTCTCTGTTCTCTTTCATTTTCTTTCTGCACGTCTCTCTCTGTTTTTCACTTCAAATTCCTTTATTTCTTATTTTATACCCTATCTTATCATTCTTTTGGGTACATGTAACTGTGGATTAACTGATGGCTGATTAAAACACAATTGCATCTTTTTATTGCATGCTTTCTCTAAGGAAAAATTGCCCCAATGACACCTAAACATATGGAAGAGGCATGGCTAGGTTGCAAACCAGTAGGAGATGCCCCATGGAGGCAGCAGATGCCCCCGGGCAGCTCCCTGGCCCATCCTGTGATCTGTCTGGTTGGCTAAATGGAAGCAGGCCAGCCACCTAACAGTTAACTGTGATTCTTTTTTCCCCCATTTCATTTCAATTTCTTTGTTCCATGCAACCAAAGAGCTAATGGCTGGCGAATTTATTATGACCCATTGTTTGGCTCATGGAATAAACTGATTCTTCCCCTTTCTATGTTCTGACTCCCCCTTTTGTCTGCAATTTTATTTTACGGTTCTTTTTGTACACATCCAACACATGCTGAGGTTATTGAAAAGCACAAATTATACAGATTTCAATTTGCATATCTATTGAGGGTCCAATCCCAGAGTCCTCAGTCAGGCAAAATGCCCACTGACTCTTACCTCCTTTACTCTGCTCCTCCTTGGCACCAAAACCAGCAGGCTGCCCCCACGCCACTCCTAGCAGACCTGGCAAATGGCCTTCGAGAGCAGTGTAAGCAGAGTCACACCACGGAGCACAGCATGCTAGGCGTTAGCAAAGTTCCCGCAAAGTCACTCAGAGTATCTGAGTGGGCAAGGTTGAGAAAAAGGCCAAATAACAGCCACACAATGACAATTTAGCACTTGCATGACTGAGAATGTACAGGAGTTGGAATCAGACACGGTTATGTGTGAATCCTTGGTCTGCCAATCGCTTTCTTAAAAAAAAATTAAACTTTTTATGTTGAGATGGTTGGTTCACAAGCAGTTGTAAGAAATAACACAGAGAGATCTCACGAACCCTTCCTTCAGTTTCTCTCATCATTTGCTTGTTGACCATGGGCTAGTTACTTAATGTAGCCAAATCTCAGTTTCTTCATCTGTAAAATGAGAGTACTAAGAGTTCATAACATGGAAGACTGTTTTGAATATCATCTGAAATAACATCTATGTACCAACCTATGAGCGCAGTAGTTGTACCCAGCCTGCCCTCAATTAGCAGATGTAATCCTCGGAACTGGTTTAAAGATGATGGTTGATATGGTTTGGCTGTGTTCTTACACAAATCTCATCTTGAATTGCAGTTCCTAGCCAGACCTGGCAAATGGCCCTCACTAGTGGTTTAATCAGAGTCATACCATAATCCCCACATGTAGTGGGAGGGACTCAGTGGGAGGTAATTTAGTCATAGAGGCGGTTACCCTTATGCTGTTCTCTTGATAGTGAATGAGTTCTCAGAAGACCTGATGGTTTCATAAGGGGCTTTTCCCTCCTATGCTCTGCACTTCTCTCTCCAGCCACTATGTGAAGGAGGACATGTTTGCTTCCCCTTTTCCTGTGATTGTAAGTTCCCTGAGGCTTAACCAGCCATGCTGAATTGTGAGTCAATTAAACCTCTTTCTTTTATAAATTACCCAGTCTCGGGTAAGTCTTTATTAGCAGCATGAAAACAGACTAATACAATGGCCAAATAATTCTGATAAACAAAGAACTATTAACATGAAGAGAGTCTCTAACAGTATATTCAGTTTTTATCTAAACCTTACCATGAAAAATATAATATTTTCAAGATTTTGATATAAAAGTGATGCTTTCTGTAGAAAATTTTAAAAATAGAGAAATTGCTGGCACACTTCAGAGATATTGTGGGCTTGATTCCAAACCACAATAAAGCAATTATCTCAATAAAATGAATCACATGAATTTTTTAGTTCTCAGTACACATAAAAGTTATGTTAACACTATACTGTAGTCTATTAAGCATGCAATGGCATTAAGTCCAAAAAATACATACCTTAATTAAAAAATATTTTACTGCTAAAAAATGCTAACAATCACCTGAGCCTTCAGTGAGTCATGCTGGTGGAGGATCTTGCCTTGATGTTTATGGCTGCTGACTGACTGATAGGGGTTGAGGTCGCTGTGGCAATTTCTTAAAATAAGACAACAATGAAGTTTGCTGCACTGATTGACTCTTCCTTTCACAAAAGATGTTTCACTGCTTTTTGATAGCATGTTTCCCACAATAGAATGTCTTTCAAAATTGGAGTCAATCCTCTCAAACCCTGACACTGCTTTATCAACTAAATTCATATAATGTTCTAAAATTCAGCGATGTCCAATGTTTTGGCTTCCCTGGGCCAAATTGGAAGAAGAGGAATTGTCTTGGGCCACACATTAAATACACTAGCACTAGTAGTAGCTGATGAGCTAAAAAGAATTTGCAAAAGAACCTCATAATGTTTTAAGAAAGTTTATGAATGTGGGTTGGGCCATATTCAAAATCATCCTTGGCTGCATGAGACCCATGGGCTGCAGGTTAGTATTGTTCTAAATACTCTATTGTCACTTTAACAACGTTTACAGCATCTTCATTAGGAGTAGATCCAATCTCATAAACCCACTTCTTTTGCTCATCTGTAAGAAACAACTCCTCATCCACTGAAATTTTATCATGAGATTGCAGCAATTCAGTGCCATCTTTAGGCTCCAATTCTAATTCAAGTTCTGTTGCTATTTATATCACATCTGCAGTTACTTCCTCCACTGAAGTCTTGAACCCCTCAAAGTCATCCATGAAGGCTGGAGTCAACTTCTCCTAAACACCTGTTAGTGTTGATATTTTGAACTCCTCTCGAATCATGAATGTTTTTAATGACTTCTAAAATGGTGAATCCTTTTCAGAAAGCTTTAAATTCACTTTGCTCAGATCCAGCAAAGGTATCACTGTCTGTGACAGTAATAACCTTATAAAATATATTTTTTAAAAAATTATTATACTTTAAGTTCTGGAGTACATGTGCAGAATGTGCAGGTTTATTATATAGGTATACATGTGCCATGGTGGTTTGCTGCACCTGTCAACCCATCATCTACATTAGGTATTTCTCCTAATGCTATCCCACTCCTAGCCCCCAGCCCCTCCCACAGGCCCTGGTGTGTGATGTTCACCTCCCTGTGTCCATGTGTTCTCATTATTCAACTCTCACTTATGAGTGAGAACATGCAGTGTTTGGTTTTCTGATCTTGTGTTAGTTTGCTGAGAATGATGGTTTCCACCATCATCCAGTCCCTGCAAAGGACATGAACTCATCCTTTTTTATAGCTGCATAGTATTCCATGGTGTATATGTGCCACATTTTCTTTATCCAGTCTATTATTGATGGGGATTTGGTTGGTTCCAAGTCTTTTTTATTGTGAACAGTGCCATAATAAATATATGTGTGCATGTGTTTTTATAGTAGAACGATTTATAATTCTTTGGGTGTATACCCAGGAATAGGATTGCTGGATCAAATGGTATTTCTAGGTTTAGATCCTTGAGGAATCACACTGTCTTCCACAATGGTTGAACTAATTCACACTCCCCCCAATAGTGTAAAGTGTTCCTGTGTTTCCACATCTTCTTCAGTATCTGTTGTTTCCTGACGTTTTAATGATCACCACTCTACTGGCATGAGATGGTATCTCAGTGTGGTTTTGATTTGCATTTTGCTAATGAGCCGTGATGATGAGCTTTTTTTTTCATATGTTTCATATTTTGTTTTCTATTTTTAAATTTGTTTAAGTTATTTGCAGATTCTGGATATTTGCCCTTTGTCAGATGGATAGACTGCAAAAATTTTCTCTTTTTCTGTATTTGCCTCTTCACTATGTTAGTTTCTTATGCTGTGCAGAAGCTCTTTAGTTTACTTAGATCTCATTTGTCTATTTTGGCTTTTGTTGCCACTGCTTTTGGTGTTTTAGTCATGAAGTCTTTGCCCATGCCTGTGTCCTGAACGGTATTGCCTAGGTTTTCTGCTAAAGTTTTTATGGTTTTGGATCTTACATTTAAATCTTTAATCCACCTTGAGTTAATTTTTATATAAGGTATAAGGAAGGGATTCAGTTTCAGCTTTCTGTATGTGGCTAACAGTTTTTCCAACACCATTTATTGAATAGGTAATCCTTTCTTTCTTGCTTGTTTTTGTCAGATTAGTCAAAGATAAGATGGTTGTAGATATGTGGTGTTATTTCTGAGCCTCTGTTCTGTTCCATTGTTCTGTATATCTGTTTTGGTATCAGTACCATGCTGTTTTTGTTACTGTAGCCTTGTAGTATAGTTTGAAGTCAGGTGGTGTGATGCCTTCAGCTTTGTTCTTTTTGCTTAGGATTGTCTTGGCTATATGGTCTCTTTTTTGGTTACATATGAAATTAAAATTAGGTTTTTCTAATTTTGTGAAGAAAGTCAATGTTAGCTTGATGGGGACAGCACTGAATATAAATTACTTTGGGCAGTATGGCCAGTTTCATGCTATTGATTCTTCCTATTCAAGCATGGACTATTTTTTCATATGTTTGTGTCCTCTCTTATTTCTTTGAGCAGCAGTTTTAGTTCTCCTTGAAGAGGTCCTTCACATCTCTTGTAAGTTGTATTCTGAGGTATTTTATTCTCTTTGTAGCAATTGTGAATGGGAGTTCACTCATGATTTGGCTGTTTGTCTGTTATTGGTGCATATGAATGCTTGTGATTTTTGCATATTGATTTTGTAGCCTGAGACTTTGCTGAAGTTACTTAACAGCTTAAGGAGATTTTGGGCTGATATGATGAGGTTTCTTGGATATATGGTCAAGTCATCAGCAGACAGAGAAAATTTGATGTTCTCTTTTCCTTATTGAATACCGTTTATTTCTTTGTCTTGCCTGATTGCCCTGGCCAGAACTTCCAATACTATGTTGAATAGGAGTGGTGACAGAGGACAATCTTGTCTTGTGCTGGTTTCCAAAGGGAATGCTTCCAGTTTTTGTCCATTCAGTATAATATTGGCTATGAGTTTGTCATAAACAGCTCTTATTATTTTGAGATACAATTTTATCAATATCTAGTTTATTGAGAGTTTTTAGCATGAAGGACTGTTGAATTTTCTCAGAGACCTTTTTGGCATCTATTGAGATAATAATGTGGTTATTGTCATTGGTTCTGTTTATGTGATGGATTATGTTTATTGATTTGCATATGCTGAACAAGCCTTGCATCCTAGGGATGAAGCTGACTTGATCATGGTGGATAAGCTTTTCAATGTGATGCTGGATTCGGTTTGCCAGTATTTTATTGAGGATTTTCACATCAATGTTCATCAGGGATATTGGCCTGAAATTTTCTTTATTCGTTGTGTCTTTGCCAGGTTTTAGTATCAGGATGATGCTGGCCCCATAAAATGAGTTAGGGAGGTGTCCTTCTTTTTTCTTGTTTGGAATAGTTTGAGAAAAAGTGGTATCCGTTCCTCTTTGTACCTCTGGTAGAATTCAGCTGTGAATCCTACGGTCCTTCACTTTTTTTGGTTGGTAGACTGTTAATTGTTGCCTCAATTTCAGAATTTGTTGTTGGTCTGTTCAGGTATTTGACTTCTTTCTGGTTCTGTCTTGGGAGGATGTATGTGTCTAAGAATTTATCCATTTCTTCTATATTTTCTGGTTTATTTATGTAAAAGGTGTTTATAGTATTCTGTGATGGTAGTCTGTATTTCTGTGGGATTGGTGGTGATATTCCCTTTATCATTTTTTATTGCATCTATTTAATTCTTCTCTCTTTTCTTTTTTATTAGTCTGGCTAGCAGTCTATCTATTTTGTTGATCTTTTCATAAAATCAGCTCCTGGATTCATTGATTCTTTGAAGGACTTAACCTGTCTCTATGTCTTTCAGTTCTGCTTTGATCTTAGTTATTTCTTGTATTTTGCTAGCTTTTGAATTTGTTTGCTCTTGCTTCTCTAGTTCTTCTAATTGTGACATTAGGGTGTCAATTTTAGATCTTTCCTGCTTTCTCTTCTGGGCATTTGGTGCTATAAATTTTCCTCTACACACTGCTTTAAATGTGTCCAAGAGATCCTGGTACATTGTGTCTTTGTTCTCATTGGTTTCAAAGAAAATCTTTATTTCTGCCTTAATTTCATTATTAACTCAGTAGCCATTCAGGAGCAGGTTGTTTAGTTTCCATGTAGCTGTGCAATTGTGAGTGAGTTTCTTAATCCTCAATTCTAATTTGATGCACTGCAGTCTGAGAGACTGTTTTTTATGATTTCTGTTCTTTTGCATTTTCTGAGGAGTGTTTTACTTCCAATTATGTGGTCAATTTTAGAATATGTGAGATGTGGTGCTGAGAAGAATGTATATTCTATTGATTTGGGGTGGAGAGCTCAATTACAATTTGTTATGTTTTTGCAGTGGCTGGTATAATTTGTTCCTTTCCATGTTTAGTGCTTCTGTCAGGAGCTCTTGTGAGGCATGCTTGGTGTTGACAAAATCAGCATTTTCTTGTCTGTAAAGGACTTGATTACTCCTTCGCTTATGAAGCTTAGTTTGGCTGGATATGAAATTCTGGGTGAAAATTCTTTAAGAATGTTGAATATTGCCCCCTACTCATTTCTGGCTTGTAGGGTTTCTGCAGAAAGATCCACTGTTAGTTTGATGGGTTCCCTTTGTGGGTAACCCCACTTTTCTCTCTGGCTGCCTTTAACAATTTTTCTTTCATTTCAACCTTGGTGAATCTGACAATTATGTGTCTTCGATTGCTCTTCTTGAGGAATATCTTTGTGGTGTTCTCTGTATTTCCTAAATTTGAATGTTGGCATGCCTTGCTAGGTTGAGGAAGTTCTCCTGAATAGTACCCTGAAGAGTGTTTTCCAATTTGGTTCCATTCTCCCCATCACTTTCAGGTACACCAATCAAATGTAGATTTGGTCTTGTCACATAGTCTCATATTTCTTGGGGGCTTTGCTCATTTCTTTTCACTATTTTTTTTCTCATCTTGTCTTCTCACTTTATTTCACTGAGTTGATTTTCAATCTCTGATATCCTTTTTTCTGCTTGATTGATTCAGCTATTGATACTTGTGTATGCTTCACAAAGTTCTTGTGCTGTGTTTTTCAGCTCCATCAGGTCATTTATGTTCTCTAAATTAGTTATTCCAGTTAGCGATTCATCTAAACTTTTTCAGTGTTTTTAGCTTCCTTGCATTGGGTTAGAACATGCTCCTTTAGTTTGGAGGAGTTTGTTATTACCCATCTTCTCAAGCCTACTTCTGTCAGTTAGTCAAACTCATTCTCCATCCAGTTTTGTTCTCTTACTGGCAAGGAATTGGGATCCTTTGGAGGAAAAGAGGCATTCCATTTTTTGCAATTTTCAGCCCTTTTGCAATGGTTTCTCCCCATCTTTGTGGATTTATCTACCTTCATTTTTTAATGTTGGTGATCTTTGGATGGAGTTTCTGTATAGACATCCTTTTTGTTGATGTTGAGGCTATTCCTTTCTGTTTGCTAGTGTTTTTCCTTTAAATAGTCAAACCCCTCTATTGCAGGTCTGCTGGAGTCTGCTGGAGGTTTACTCTAGACCTTGTTTGCCTGGGTATCATCAGTGGAGGCTGCAGAACAGCAAAGATTGCTGCCTGTTCTTTACTCTGGAAGCTTTGTCTCAGAGGGGCACCCACCAGATTCCAGCCAGAGCTCTCCTGCATGAGGTGTCTGTTGGCCCCTATTGGGAGGTATCCCCCAGTCAGCATACACGGGGGTCAGGGACCCACTTCAGGAGGCAGTCTGTCCTTTATTAGAGCTTGAACTTTGTTCTGGGAGATCTGCTGCTCCCTTCAGAGGTGTCAGGCAGGGATATTTAAGTCTGCTGAAGCTGTACTCACAGTCACCCCTCCCCAAGGTATTCTGTCCCAGGGAGATGGGGGTTTTATCTATAAGTCCCTGACTGGGACTGCTGCCTTTTTTTCCGAGATGCTCTGCCTAGAAAGGAGGAATCTAGAGAGTACTCTGGCTGCAGAGGGCTTGTTGAGCTGCGTCTATGTTTACACTGTGAGGGGAGAACTGCCTACTCAAGCCTCAGCAATAGTGGACACCCCTCCCCCCACCAAGGTTGATTATCTCAGGTCTACCTTATACTGCTGTGCTAGCAGCAAGAATTTCAAGCTAGTGGATCTTAGCTTGCTTACCTCCATGGGAGTGGGACCCACCAAACCAGACCACTTACCTCCCTTGCTTCAGCTCCCCTTTCGGGCAAGTGAAGGATATGAAAAAAGACCTCCTGCCACTAGCTAAGTGTCTGCCCAAATGGTTGCCCAGTTTTGTGCTTGAAACCCAGGGCTCTGGTGTCATAGGGACTGGAGGGAATCTCCTTGTCTGCTGGTTTTGAAGATAATGGGAAAAGTGCAGTATCTGGGCCAGAATGCACTGTTCTTCTCTGTACAGTGTCTCATGGCTTCCCTTGTCTGGGGGAGAGAAATCCCCCAACCCCATGTGCTTTCTAGGTGAGAGGATGCCCCACCCTGCTTCAGCTCACCCTCCATGGGCTACACCCACTGTCCAACCAGTCCCAGTGAGATAAACTGGGTACCTCAGCTGTAAATACAGAAATCACGTGACTTCTATGTCAATCTTTCTGGGAGCTGCAGACTGGAGCTTTTCCTATTTGGCCATCTTGCCCCCAAATTTTGTATTTCTTAAATTGTAAGACTTGAAAGTTAAAATTACTCTTTGACCCATGGGCTGCATAATGGTTATTGTGTTAGCAAGCATGAAAACAAAATTCATCTTCTTGTACATATCCAGTGGAGCTCTTGAGTGACTAGATGCATTGTCAACAATAATATTTTGAAAAGAATCCCTTTTTTTTCCTGAGCAGTAGGTCTCAACAGTGGGCTTAAAATATTCAGTAAACCATGCTTTAAACAGATGTGCTGTCATCTAGGCTTTGTTGTTTATTTCCAGAGCATAGGCAGAATAGATTTAACATAATTCTTAATGGCTCTAGGATCTTCAAAATGGTAAAGGATCATTGACTTCAACTTAAAGTCATCTGCTGCATTAGTACCTAACAAGAGAGACAGCTTGTCCTTGAATCTGTGAAGCCAGGCATTGGCTTCTTTTCTCTAGCTAGTGAAGTCTTAGATGGCATCATTTTCCAATATTAGGCTGTTTTGTCTATATCAAAAATCTGTAGGCACCTTCATCAGTGATCTTAGCTAGATCTGGATAACTCACTGCAGCTGCTCCATCAGAAGTTGGTGTTCACCTTGCATTTTCATGTTACAGAAATGGCTTCTATCCTTAAACCTCATAAGCCAAACTCTACTAGTTTTAAAGTTCTTTTCGACAGTTTCCTCACCTCTCTCAGCTTTCACAGATTGAAGAAAAAGCCTTGCTCTTGATTACCTTTGGTTTAAGGGAATGTTGTGGCTGATTTGACCTATACAAACCATTAAAACTTTCTCTAGGCAAATCATGTTAGCTCATGCCAATAATCCCAGTACTTTGGGAGGCCAAGGAAGGAGGATCACTCGAGACCAGAAATTTGAGACAATCCAGGGCAACATAGTGAGACTCCATTTCTACAAAGAGATAAAAAATTTTGCTGGTTAGCTTGGCATGGTGGTATGCACTTAGAGTCATAGCTACTCAGGAGGCTGAGACAGGAAGATTGCATGAGCACAGGAGTTTGAGGCTGCAGTGGAGCTTTGATTGCACCACTGCACTCCAGCATGGATAATAGAGTGAGACTCTGTCTTAAAACAAAACAAACAAACAACAACAACAACAAACAAACTTTCTCCCTCTCAGCAATAAACTGTTCCATTTTTTTACCACTTACGTATTCACTGGAGCAGCTCTTTTAATTTCCTTCAAGACTATTTTCTTTTCATTCATAACTGGAGTAACTGTTTTGGTACAAGATGCCTAGCTTTGGGCCTGTCTTGGCTTTTGACACGCCTTCCTCATTAAGCTTAATCACTTCTAGCTTTTGATTAAATGTGAGAGAGGGGTGACTCTTGCTTTCACTTGAACACTTAAGGCCATTGTATGGTTATTAATTGGCCTAATTTCAGTATTCTTGTGTCTCAAGGAATAGGAAAGCCATAGGAAGAGGAAGAGAGATGGGGAATGACCAGTTGGTAGAGCAGTCAGAACACACACAACATTGATTAAGTTTCCCATCTTTGGTCATGGTTTGTGGTGCCCCAAAACAATTACGATAGTAAAATCAAAGATCCTTGACTGCAAATCAGCATAACTGATATAATAATCATGGAAAAGTTTGAAATACTACAGGAATACCAAATGTGACATAAAGACTCAAAGTAAGCATATGCGAGTGGAAAAATGGTGCCAATAGACTTGCTTGTTGCAGGGTTGCCATAGATCTTCCATTTGTCAAAAATGTAATATTTACAAGGCATACTAAAGCGAAGCATATTACAGTGAGGTGTGGCTGCTGGTCAGTCAGTTTCTTTTCTTTTTTCACCTTCTCCTCTCTCTCTTTCAACTCTTCCTCCAACTTCTTCTCCCTCCTCTTTTTACTTGTAAAGAGATATGTACTAAATATACAGTCTTATAACCAAATCTTTGCACTCATGTATGATTATTTTCCCAGAATCCATTTCTAGGAGTGAATATGTATGGCTTAAAGGGTCTGTGCATTTATGTTTTTTTGATACTTAGTAAACCACATTATTATCAATTACTTAGATTGGTGAATCTTTCATCAGAGAGCATATCAGAATCATCTGGGGAGCTTTTTAAGCCTATGTTTCTCCACTTTTGATCTCTGAGGATTTTTATTTCAAGGATCTGTCATAAGCCCTCAGTACCTATGCTTTTAAGACATTCCCCAGAGATATCCCTTATGCTCATATGGTTGAGAACCACTGGCTGAAAAGACAGGTAAAATGCCAACAAAATTTTCAAATGACTTGAGGCTGGGAAGAAGAATTAATTAATTGGGTGATAGTATCGGGTTTACCAACGATGTCCATATGCTGGGATAATGGAAGTATGAGTCAAGAGGACTTAATATATATTGAGCACCTTCTATAGGATAGACACTGTGTTGCCTCAGAATATACATGGTCTTAATGGTCACGACAACTCAGGCAGGAATGTGGTCTATTTTCAGGTGATGAAATAAAAATTCAGGGAGCTAACTTATTTGCCTAAGGCTAAGTATAGAACACAAGTCTTCCTATCTCCAAAGTCCATGGTTTTTTTTTTTCACCATATACTACTAATTTTTACTGGTGCATTTAAGAGGGATCAATACAATGTTATGAATTTGAACCCTCAAATCTAAGTACACAAATAACACCATTAGGCTATGTACTTTATCTAAAGCATCTGGGAGAAAGATTCAAATCAGTGTTCTCAAAGTATACTACAAGCATCCTCAACAGTAGAATTGCTTGCAAAGGGGAGAGAATATCATCAAATGCAAATCCTCAAGTACCAGCATAGATCTACTGAATTAAGATCTCTAAGATGGGACCCAGAAATCCAGATTTCTTTTTTTTTTTTTTTTTTATTTATCCACTTCACCATTGATGGTCATCTTGGTTGATTCCATGTTTTTGCTATTATAAATAGTGCTTCGGTGAACATATGCATGCATGTGTCCTCAGGTAGAACAATTCTTTTTTATATATATACCTACTAATGGGATTGCTGGGTGAAATGGCAGTTCAATTATTAGTTTTATTTTTCTTCCACTTTTATTTTAAATTCCATGGTACATGTGCAGGTTTGTTACATAGATAAACATGCACCACAGTATTTTGTCCGCACAGATCAACTCATCATCTAGGTATTTAGTCCAGCATCCATTAGCTATTCTTTTTGATGCTATCCCTCCCCCTGGCCCCACAGACAGGAACCAGTGTGTATTGCTCCCCCATGTGTCCATATGTTCTCATGGTTCAGTTCCCACTTATAAGTGAGAATGTGCAGTGTTTGGTTTTCTATTCCTGTGTTAGTTTGCTGAGGATAATGGCTTCCAGCTCTATCCATGTCCCTGCAAAGGACAGGATCTTTTTCCTTTTCATGGATGCATAATATTCCCTGTTGTATATGCACCACATTTTCTTTATCCAGTCTATCACTGATGGGCATGTGGGTTGATTCCATGTCTTTGCTATTGTGAATAGTGCTGCAATGAACATATGTGTGTATGTATCTTTATAACAGAATAATGTATATTCCTTTGGTTATATACTCAGTAATGGGATTGCTGTGTCAAATTGTCTTTCTGTCTCCAAGTTTTTGAGGAATTACCACATTATTTTCCACAATGATTGAATGAATTTACACTCCTACCAACAGTGTAAAAGTGTTCCTGTTTCTCTGCAACCTTGCCAGAATTTTGACTGTTTCTTGTCTTTTTAATAATTGCCATTCTGACTGGCATGAGATGGTATTTCATTGCGGTTTTGAATTACATTTCTCTAACGATCAGTGATGTTGAGCTTTTTTTCATGCTTGTTAGCTGCATAAAGGCCTTTTGAGAAGTGTCTGTTCATGTCCTTTGCCTACTTTTTAATGGGGTCTGTTGTAAATTTGTGAAAGTTCCTTGTAGACTCCCTCTATTTGATCTTTGTCAGGTGAGTAGATTGCAAACATTTTCTTCCATTCTGTAGGTTGTCTGTTAACTCTGTTGATAGTTTCTTTTGATGTGCAGAGGCTCTTTAATTTTATTAGATCCCATTAGTCAATTTTTGCTTTTGTTGCTATTGCTTTTGGCTATTTTGTCATGAAATCTTTGCCCATGCCTATGTCCTGAATGGTGTTGCCTAGATTTTCTCCTAGGATTTTTATAGTTTGGGGTATTACATTTAAGTCTTTAACTCATCTTGAGTTAATTTTTGTATATGGCATAAGGAAGGGGTCCAGTTTCACTTTTCTGCATATTGATAGCCATTTTTCCCAGCACTATTTATTAAATAGGGAATCCTCTCCCCATTGCTTGTTTTTGTCAGGTTTGTTGAAGATCAGATTGATGTAGGTGTGTGGTCTTGTTTCTGAGTTCTCTATTCTGTTCCATTGGTGTATGTGTCTGTTTTTGTGCCAGTACCATGCTGTTTTAGTTACTGTAGTCATGTCATATAGTTTGAAGTCAGGTAGTGTGATGCTTCCAGCTTTGTTCTTTTTGCTTAGGATTGTCTCAGCTATGTGAGCTCTTTTTTGATTCCATATTAATTTTATTTTAATTCTGTGAAGAATGTCAATGACAGTTTAATGGGAATAGCATTGAAACTATAAACCACTTTGGGCAGCATGGTCATTTTAATGATATTGATTCTTCCTGTCCGTGAGCATAGAATGTTTGTCCATTTGTGTGTGTGTGATCTCCAATTTCTTGGAGCAGTGGCTTGTAGTTCTCCTTGAAGAGGTCCTTCACTTCCTTTGTCAGCTGTATTCCTAGGTATTTTATTATCTTTGTAACAGTTGTGGATGGGAGTTCATTCATGATTTGGCTCTCTGCTTGACTGTTGTTGGTGTATTGAAATGTTAGCAATTTTTGCACATTGATTTTTGTAGCCTGAGAATTTCCTGAAGTTGCTTATCAGCTTAAGAAGCTTTTGGCCTGGGATGATGGGGATTTCTAGATATAGGGTCATGTCATCTGCAAGCAAAGATTATTTGACTTCCTCTTTTCCTATTTGAATATGCTTTATTTCTTTCTCTTGCCTGATTGCCTTGGCCAGACTGCCAATACTGTGTTGAATAGCAGTGAGGAGAGAAGGCATCCTTGTCTTGTGCCAGTTTTCAAGGGGAATGTTTCCAGCTTTTGTCCATTGAGTATGATATTCAACATATGTTTGTCCTATATAGCTCTTATTATTTTTAAGGTATGTTCATTCACTACTTGTTTACTGAGATTTTTAACATGAAGGGATGTGGAATTTTATTGAAGGTCTTTTCTGTGTGTATTGAAATATTCATGTGGTTTTTGTCTTTAGTCCTATTTACATGATGATTTATATTTATTAATTTGTGTACATTGAACCAATCCTGCATTCCAGGGATGTAGCCAAGTTAATCATCATGGATAAGCTTTTGGGTGTGCTGCTGGATATGGTTTTTCAGTAAGAAATCCAGATTTCTAACAAACACCAGGCACTTCTCATGTACACCACAGTTTGAGAATTAGTGATTAAGCATTTTAATTAAACTTGAGTTTAATGTAAACCAACAGGACAAAAAATCTGTAAAGACAAAACATTTTTAATGTGAATTGGATTTACATTGACCAATGGGCAAATACACATGCACTGCTGAAGTCACATTTGAGCAACTAATATTTAAGAATATTTGAAATTTGAAGTGCCCAGAGAGAAGAGTAACCAACATGATGAGTGTACTTGATGCAGTTGAAGGAACTAAGGCTACTCAGCCTGGAATAGAGAAAACTTTAAGGAGATAAAACAGGTACTAAGATTGGGGTGTCAGGGCTTCCTTCTTATCTTCCCTTGCAGAGCCTGGCAATGCAACTGGAAACTCTAGGACTGGGGAGCTCATGTACTGTTTAGCAGGTAGTAAAGAATTTCATCTTTGAGACATCTGTGGAAGACTTTCTCTAGAAGGAGGATGGGCTGTCCTTAGAACATGGGACCCATGGCAAGCCCCCTTTACTGTCCACTGGAAGCTGAATATTTCAACCACTAGGCTATCCTCATGCTGCGCTGTTTTTAATTAAATAATTTTATGGTGCCAGAGAATGGCCCTTATATGGACATTTTATGGGGGCTACTGCCATATTTACCACCTTCTTTCTCATTCGTGGCAATGTGGAGTAAGAGACAAGACCTGGGCTTCAGTGATAGGGGAGCTAGCTTTGGTCCTAGGTTTGCAATCAATGAGACAGTTAAGACAAGAGCCACAATCTCTATATCGTGTTTGTTCATCTGCAAGACAATGATCATTTTGGCTGTTCTTTTCTATCATGATACTGCTGAGATGGCCAAAAGAACAAAAGGCATGAAAATGATACAGCCAGAGCTGTATGATCCAGCAATGCCACTGCTGGGGATATACTCAAAATAAAGGAAATCAGCATATGGAAGAGTGTATTAGTCTGTTCTCACGCTGCTAATAAAGACATACCTGAGACTTGGTAACTTACAAAGAAAAGAGGTTTAATTGACTCACAGTTCTACCTGGCTGGGGAGGCCATTTAATCATAGCTGAAGGTGTAAGGAGCAAAGTCATGTCTTACATGGTGGCAGGCAAGAGAGCTTGGGTAGGAGAACTTCCTTCATAAAACCATCAGATATTGTGAGACTTATTCACTATCACAAAAACAGCATGGGAAAGACCCACCCTATGATTCAATTACCTTCCACCAGGTCCCTCCCACGACATATAGGAATTATGGGAGCTATAATTCTAGAAAAGATTTGGGTAGGGACACAGCCAAACCATATCATTCTGTCCCTGGCCCCTTACAAATCTGATGTCCTCACATTTCAAACCCAATCATGCCTTCCCAATAGTCCCCCAAAGTCTTAACTCATTTCAGCATTAATTCAAAAGTCCACAGTCCAAAGTCTCATCTGAGACAAGGTAAGTCCCTTCTACCTATGAGCCTGTGAAACTGAAAGCAAATTAGTTACTTCCTAGATACAATGGTGGTATGGGCATTGGATAAATGGACCTCTTCCAAGTGGGAGAAATTGACCAAAAAGAAATGGGCTCAAGAACCCATGGAAGGCTAAAATGCAATAGGGCAATCAAATCTTAAAGCTCCAAAATGATCTTCTTTGATTCCATGTCTCACATCCAGGTCACACTGATGCAAGAGGTGGGTTCGCATGGTCTTGAGCAACTCTGCCCTTGTGGTTTTGCAGGGTACAGCTCTCCTCCCAGTTTCCTTCATGGGCTGGCATTGAGTGTCTGTGGCTTTTCCAGGTACATGGCACAAGCTGTCAGTGGATTTATCATTCTGGGATCTGGAGGATGGTGGCCCTCATCTCACAGCTCCGCCAGGCAGTGCCCCAGTGGGAACTCTGTGCAGAGACTCCAATCCCACATTTCCCTTTCACACTGCCCTAGCAGAGGTTCTCCATGAGGGCTCCTCCTCTGCAGTATACCTCTGCCTGAACATCCAGGCATTTCCATACATCCTTTGAAATCTATGTAGAGGTTCCCAAACCTTAATTCTTGATTTCTGTGCACCTGGAGATACAACACCATGTGGAACCTGCTGAGGCTTGGGGCTTGTACTCTGTGAAGCCACAGCCTAAGCTGGACATTTTTTTTTTTATCATTGCTAGAGTGGCTGGGAGGCAGGGCACCAAGTCCCTAGGCTGCACACAGCAGGGAGGCCTGAACCCCAGCCCAGGAAACTATTTTTACCTTCTAATTCTCCTGACCTGTGATGGGAGGGGCTGCCATGGTCTCTGACATGCCCTGGAGACATTTTCTCCATTGTCTCAGTAATTTGGCTGCTTATTACTTATGTAAAGTTCTGCAGCAGGCTTTAATTTTTCCTCAGAAAATGGGATTTCCTTTTCTATTACAGCATCAGGTTGTAAATTTCCAAACTTTTATGCTCTGCTTTTTCTTAAATGCTTTGCAGTTTAGAAATTTCTTTAGCCAGACACCCTAAATCATATCTCTCAAGTTCAAAGTTCCACAGACCTTTAGGGCAGGGGCACAATGATGCCAATCTCTTTGGATAGCAAGAGTGACCTTTATTCCAGTTCCCAACAAGTTTCTCATCTCTGTCTGAGACCACCTCAGCCTGGATTTCATTGTCCATATCAGTGTCAACATTTTGGTAAAAGCCATTCAATGAATCTCTGGGAAGTTCCAAACTTTTCTACATCTTCCTGTCTTTTGAGCCCTCCAAACTATTCCAGCCTCTGCCTGTTACTCAGTTCCAAAGTAGCTTCCACATTTTCAGGTGTCTTCATAGCAGTGCCTCACTATTCAGTACCAATTTACTGTATTAGTCTGTTCCCAGGCTGCTAATAAAGACACACCCGAAACTGTAATTTATAAAGGAAAGAGGTTTAATTAACTTACAGTTCCATATGTCTGGGGAGGCCTCACAAATATGGCTGAAAACAAATGAGGAGCCAAGTCATATCTTGCATGGCAGGAGGCAGGAGAGCTTGTTAGTGGAACTCCCCTTTATTAAACTGTCAGATTTTGTGAGACATACTCACTATCATGAGAATAGCATGGGAAAGACCCACCCCCATGTTTCAATTACCCTCCCAACAATACCTGGGGATTATGGGAACTGCAATTCAAGATGAGATTTGGGTGGGATCACAGCAAAACCATATCAAAGAGATAACTACACTCCTGTGTTTGTTGCAGCACTGTTCACAATGGCTAAGATTTGGAAGCAACCTAAGTGTCCATCAACGGATGAATGGTTAAAGAAAGTGTGGTACATATACACAAGAGAGTGCTATTAATTCATAAAAAAGAATGAGATCCTGCAACCACATGGATGGAATTAGAGATAATTATGTTAAGTGAAATAAGCGCAGCTTAGAAAGACTAATGTTACATGCTCTCGTTTATTTGTGGGATCTAAAAATCAAAGCAACTGAACTCATGGACACAGAGAGTAGACCAGAGGCTGGGAAGGGTATTGGGAAGTAAGGTGGGGGGAGGTGATAATGTTTAATGGGTACAAAAATAAATAGTTAAAAAGACTGAATAAGACATACTATTTGATACCCAAACAGGGACACTATAGTCAATAATAACTTAATTGTACATTAAAAAATAACTAAAAGAGTGGAATTGGATTGTTTGTAACACAAAGGATGAATGCTTGAGGAGATGTATACCCCACTCTCCATGATGTGATTATTGCACACTACATGCCTGTTATAAAACATCTCAGGTACTCCATAAATATATATACCTACTATGTACCCACAAAAATTAAAAATAAAAATTTAAATTAAACAAACCCAAAATGATACAGCCTCAAAACACTGCAAAGTCAGATATTAATACGACTCCTACATCAGATTAGAAAAATATGTATTTAAACACCTATATTGTTTGCAAATCAAGAAAAAATATTTTGCATTTTAAATCTGAACTCAACTACAACAGAACAAATTACAATAAAGTGAAAGGATTGGAACAAATTAACCACAGTAAAACGATAAGAACTTGTCACTTTATATAAAACCTTACTCCTGCTTTACAGGAAGAATGCGTGTGAAGTGTGCAGAATGAGGGAGGCCCTCGAATCTGCTGAACATGGCTTGCATGGGACAGGGTTATTCCTGCCACACTCCTTGAGGAGCTGCTATAGGAAGCCCTGTATTTTACAGTTGAAGAAACTGAAGACAGAAGATTTGAGTATTCTGCCCACAGCAGTCACTGGCAGATCCACATGAAGGGGGTTGTTGACTTTAGGCAATGGTGTTGGAGGAGGGAATTGAGTTCTTCTGCAACATCACCTTCTTCATGGTGGAAAAAAGGTGCCATAATTTAGGTCAGATGGAGAGTCAAGGAGAGTCTCAGGAGCAGAGAAGTTTGTTTGATAAATAGCACAGGTCTAGGATGACTTTGCAGCAATATTTGTCTCATTGCACATCTCACATGAGATTCTGGAGTTCTGCTCTGAGTACATACTTCTCTAATCACTGGAGATACAGTGATTCATGCTATTGCAATGCTCTTAGTGCTTGTATAAACACCTTACATATGTGCCTTCTTGCTGTTGCTTCTACTTCCTTCCTCCTTCCTCCTTTTCTTCCCTCAGTTCTTAGCCAGTAAAACACTGCCAAGGTAGTTTGGATGGCCCTTCCTCTTCTCTTTCTTCTCTCTTTCCCTTCGCCTTCCTCTTTGTAATACTTTCGAACATATTTACTATATGCCAGAATTTGTGCTATGCACTTTAAATAGAACATCCAATTTAGTCCTCATGACAATATCATGGGTAAGTTTTATTATCTCATTAAAAAATAGATGGAAAATATTAAGGTAATTTCTCCACAATAGCCTGTCATGGCCAGTAAATGTCTGAACTGCCTTTCAAGCCTGGGTTTTTGGACTCCAAGTACATAACACTTACCATGATATAATAACAGCCACTGTTCCACATGCACGTATGTTTGCTGTTGACATTGATAATCACTTTAGTAGAAGGTATGAATAAAAGGTTAACAGCTTATAGTAACCATCTTTTACAAGAGTCAATGTGCTATATACATGAGCATTATGAGTAAATGCTATATGACTTGGAATTATTTATCTTGTAGGCAAAAATGGGAATGGCTACTATGTGCTGTCATCACTAAGAGCTTATAGAGTTAGAAAAGCTGAATTTGAGTTTTGACTGTGCCATTTAGTTGATGTGAGACTTTGGAAATGTTATTTAATTTTGGTCATTCTCATCTGTATAATGGGAGTACTAATAGTGTCAACCATGGTAATTATAAGGAATCAAAACAGTATAATTCCTAGTATATAGTAAGTGCTCAATACATTTTTGTTACAATTACAATTATGATTATAATGATTGAGTCTTTAATATTTTTCAGGTATTCTCAGGAGTTTTGTAGAGAATACTGTTATTCTTCATTCATATACACTCAATAAACGTAGAATGGAATGAAAAACTGGTGAACTACCCAACCTTGTTCTAGAAGGGACCACTTTTCTCCTTTACTTTACCCTATGCATATTCTCAGTCTCTTTTCATATGGAATTGCTGTGTCCCAGGAGAGGTGGCAAGACTTGATGAAAAAATGAGGCAAGAATAACTGGGGATGTTCTGTTTTTTTTTTTGTTGTTTGTTTGTTTGTTTTCCTCTTGGAAGGGAGCAGGACCACTCTCCTGCAGCTAATATCTACTTGGCTAAGTCATGCTGTGTGTGCCATCTGACCAGGCCCCCATCCCTACCCTGGCTAACCCTGATGTAACTGAGCCTGAATTGCTGGGTTCTTGATTTTGGTGCTTGCATTTTGGTTCTCATGCTGGTGTCCTCCTCCAATCTATCAGTATAGGCACTAAAGTTGATTTTTTGACCTTCATGTACTTTTCTTTTGCTTATTTCCCAATTTGTTCAGGACTCAGGACAACAAGATGTGTGCTGTGTATGGTGGGCTCCATTAGAGACTCTCATCAATCACTTTTCAGTTAACTTGGCAATATTTGTTAACTAACTTGAGTGAGACCCACATTTCAATGGGTTTGTAAGAGTAGGCTGAAAAAGGCTTACAATGTTGCAAAGAAGGCAGTAGTTACCCATAGGAAGTCCACAGCCCCAAATGACAATGTGGGTGGTGCAGCTGAGCCAGGGAAGGGCAAAAAATGGTGTCAGTCTGGGCTGGAGTTGGTGGGGAGGTGGGACCTGAGATGTCAAGAAGGATGGATAAAATTGAGCAGTGGAAGAAAACTTGGCTAACCTTCTAGAGAGCAAGGGAAATAGTATTGGCATTGAGGAAATGGCTGGGCTCTGGAATTCTGGGTACTTTGATTGCTGCCCAAACTGAGTGTGGACTTGGTACAGTGGTGGGGTTCTCAGTTTTGTCATTTATTCACTGAATGAGTTTAGGTAAGTGAATTCTCCTCTCTGAATTGTGGCTTCCTCATTCTTAGAATAAAGGCAATAATTTTGTCCTTGCCTGGCAGTTGTGAGATTTTAATGAGTCAATGGATAGAACGCATACAGCCCAATGCCTAGCACATAACAAAAACTTAACAAGTTTGTTATGACCAAAGAGTAACTGAGCTGCATGGAATGAGGTGGCTTGCCTGCAGCCAGTGAGCCTTATCTTCACTTTCTATGAAATCCTTCAGAATTTTTTGAGCTCAAAAATAAAACAAAACACCATACTTTTTAAATGGATGTAGTCATTATTCAGCAGACCAGTTTCCAGTCTTTAACTTGTAGTTGGAAAAGTTTTTAAGCTCTGCTGTTTCTTCAATTATTCATTTTGACTAAATTTTTAATGAAAGAAATGTAAACACAGAACCAACGTGACCAAATTATAGTTCCAATGTTTTATACCAATTATTACATTTAGGTTCTAAAATATTAAAAAGTAGGATTACTGAGCAGGATTATGAAATCAAGGCCTGCTAGAGGTTTTATCTGCTTCAGTTCCTTTTAATAGTTTCTCTATCAAAGCCTTATTTCCAGTCAGCAGCTCAATTGCTTATTACTTTTGTGTATTTCAAAGTATTTGTATAATACCTCAAACATGGTGACTGAATGAAAATAGCCATGTTCTTTGACAAGAGCTAGTTCACAACTAACACAATGACACACATGCCCTAGGAGCATCTCCTGACATTCAATCAGAACCAGGGGTGCAACATGAAGAATACCTTCCTGCCATTTCACATGGGCTACACCAGTGACGGTGGTGGGCAGTCTAAGCACCCCCTTGGTGACAGTTGCTACCTGTACACTGATGACTTCCAAATCTGAATCTCCAGCCCAAAACTAACTCCTCTGCTCCATACTCAATTGACCAATTCCCACTGGGCTTTTCCACCATTGCTGTCACCTTGATTTACAGCTCCCAGAGAAACTTGACTTCTTCCTCAACATCTATTCTTCTCCCTTTCAAGAAGTAAATGACATGTCCATCTATACAACAGGCAATTCAGGGAGAAATCTGGGACTTACTCGGCTGTATAGTGTTACCGGAGCATAGACTTGAGGTAGAGACTACCTGTTCACTGGCTATGGCACTTACCCCCTCTATGTCTCATCCATCTCATTCATCATATGGGAATTATACAAGTTCCAGCTTCATAGGTGTGGTGTGGTGTGGTGATTAAATGAGTTAATATTTCTGAGTGCTTAGAACAGTGCCTGGCACATAGGAAAAGCCATGTAAATGATTGCTGAATAAATAAATCACACAGAGCAGTCCCTGAAAAGCTACTAAATTTACACATTGCTCTTCATCTCCAGGCAACTAAAGATCCTGCCTTACTTCAGATTCTGTCTCCTGTGGTATAATGCAGTGATTTTCATTTCTTCAGTGAGGCCCTCTCCCCTGTTTTTCCCTGCTCCAGTCTATACTCCCTATGGCAACCAGAGTGACATTTACTGAATGTAGAACTGATCATGTGGCTCCCTTGTTTACAACACTGAGTAATTCTTCATCATATTAGCCGGGCTGACTTAGCTCTGCATGGTTTGGCTTCTGCTTGCATCTCTTGCTGCCTTTATCATCACTCTGTTTTCTAAGAATTACAAATTCATTCTTTTTTCCTAAGCCTATCTTCATTTGCTCTGCTTCCTGTTGATGGAATGCCTCTCTCTGCCTTATTCACCTTCAGATCCAGCTTAAGCATCACTCTGTCTCTAAAGATTCCCTCATTGTTTCCCCAGGAAGCATTCTTTCCCTTGTGCTTCCCTTGTATTGGTGATTATCATTGTACAAAAGGATTTTTTACTGCATTTATTTCTTTGCACATCTATCTTGCCAACCAAAATGTGGGCTCTGAGGGCATGGAGTGGTTTCTCTCTCATGTATGCTCATGCACACATATGCACCTTCCCCCCCACACAGTTAATTTTAATTAACATTTTTTTTTGTTCTATAATAGTGCCTCTCACAATGTCTGACACAAGGTACATGATCAATTAATGTGCATTAAGTAAATGAATAAATAATACATGGAAAGGTATTTAATTGGTCATTTAATTCAATCTCTAATTTTATAGATAAGAAAACAGAGACCCAGAGAAGTTAGTTGACTTGTCCTAGGTCACTCTGTTGGGCAGCATCAGGTCTATACTAATAGTAATTCTCCAGCATCTCCCATGACTATATAGTCTCACTAAGTCCCATTTGGATCAATGATACAATTTTAAACTCTAGATTGAGGAAGCTAAGTGCTCCCTGACCCCATCCTCGTCATCTAGCCCCATTAGAAATCCCTTTCTTAATACCCAGGATTTAGACTTTGTGGTAAGGAATGTTATTGAATTCCCAAACTACTCAGGGCTTCCAAGGCAGGAGTTTGACTTGCCTACTCTCCAGGCACTAGAAGCGACCTTGACTGTTCAACATTTTAATTGGGGTTGGGATAGGGACAGCAGGATACTTTTTGACATTTAAATACAAGAACTCTTTTAAAAACAAATTATTTTGTCCTTAAGAAACTGTGTGTGTGTATGTGCTGAGCAAAGGAGGTGCTATGTTACTTGAGGGGGTAGTTCAGAGGCAAAAACATGGGGGTGCCCTGAGTTTTGCATTTGTGCTGAGAAGTCATCAGAAAAGAGTAAGGTCAACTCTGAATTCTGCCAAGTTTTGCCTTCAGTGCTGCAGAATGAAATGAGGTAATGTACTTTATGAGCTGTGAAGAGCTACAGAAATGTGATGCATTTCTAGAATGGTTGATTTATGGAACAGGAAGGCCTGTAGAAACGAGGAAGCTCCCCCCCATCTCTGTCATTTCAGAGAGCGGTAAAGTGACTTGCCCAAGGTCATATTCCAAGGCAGCAGCAGAATTGGCTCTGCTTACACTCCAGCCCATGGTTTACCTCTTCCTGCTGGCCCTCCACAGTCTCACCTGCGACTGTGGCACCTGAATGAGCTGGAGTCTCCCCTCCTCTGGGCTTCTGCACATGCTGTTCTTTAAACCCAGATACCTTCTTTTTTCATGGTGGCCACGGGAGGACCTCCTCCTTCTGTGAGATTCTGCATCATCTGACACCCCTCTAGTCTCTCAGCTCTTTACTGCTAATGTCTGGTCATAGAATAAAACACATGGAAGACACAGTTCTTCCCTTGGAGAAATTTACAAGGAGATACGTCTGTTTCTAAGGGTCCTCCCTAAGTGCAAGCCTGCACCCCTAGCTGTGATTAAAACTGAGGTCTTCACAGGTGGTGGGAGATGGGATTAAGGTGCAGAGAAGGTCCTCTCAGATACACGATCCTCCTGGTCCTCTCCAAATCACTCCTCTTAGGCCATGTCTTACTCTACCAATATTTAAAGTCAGGAAGTTTGTTCAAAGCAGTTATCTTGGGGTCCCAGAGTGGCCTGCAGTATCGGTCAGGAGATGTTTGCTTCTCAGAGAGAAGTTACAGGGAGGCAGATTTTCAGCTAGCTTGAGGAAGCCCATCCTATCAGTAAGGGCTAAACAACCATAGAGGGCTCTGCAGCCCGAGAAAGCGGGATCTCCTGCCCTTGACAATATCCAGAAGAGAAGCCAACAGCTTGCAGGGCTGAGCCATGCATGAGGCCTCCAAGCTTCCGTCTGACACTGAGGCCCTTGATTCAATAACAGGATTTCCAACCCATGTCCAATATTGGTAGGTTTGGGTCCCGATCCCACAAGGTAAAGAAGAATTTCTTCCTGTGGACTGCCAGAGGTATGTTATTTTAATCGAGATTGGAATGACCAATGGAATGTTTTTTGGAATGCTTTTTAAAAAGTCATAATTGTGGTGTTAGTGTGTATGCATGTGTGTGAGTGTGGAGGGAGCAGCAAATACAGATGTGCCATTAAATTTATATCTCCCTTGTCTTTTTCGTTACACTGGATTGGAATCCCCTTCAACCTGACGTCTTCTAAGGAATGGAGAAGGACCACTGGTGATTCTTCTACCCTCACTCCTGTGTTCCTTATTGAATTGCAAGTGCTTTACAAGTCTTCCCGATAGATCATAAGCATCCTGAGGGCTGGTATCAAATTTAACTTGTCTCAGATCCTCAGTGCCTGGTTTGGGATGCTGGATGTAGGAGGAGTTCAGTGAATATATGCTATGTAAATGAAAAATGAATGAGTAAATGAATAAGTAAGGGGATGACTTGATTCTTCCTCTACCACCGATTCAGAAGATTTGCCTGAAAGGGTGGAAGAGGGAGTTATGAGTCTGTAAAGAAGACCATGATTGAGTTTTTGGGAAAAAATAAAAACTTCAAACAAAGAACCTTTTTTTCTTCTCCTGGTGTTTTTCCCTTTCTCTCCAACAGCCTCTTGTTCTTTTTGTGATTGATACCCTCACTGTCAGATCTGGTACTATACACATCCTATCTGTTTGGTTTCATGTTATGTTCTCAAATGCTTCATACAATGCCATAGCTCAATGAGTAGAAACCCAGCCACCACACACATATTGAACATATATTCTGTATCCTAGTTTTTGAGTTAGATGTTGAGGGTACAGGTTAAAAACTGAATAAAATTTGGGCACTGTTCTCAATTTGCTCAGCTTAATGGGAAGAAGACATAGGAAGGAGAGCCTCCTCCTCAGCTGGTTTAGCTTCTCAGTCTGTTCCTAACAGTGTAAATGCTAGCCTAGAGGAAACACATTCATTCTCCCCTTTATCAATTCCGGTGTCCATAGATTTATTTGAAATCTCTTTGCAGGCTTACAGAATATGTGTCTGTTAGAAATCAGGAAGGAATGCAGACTGAAAATGGGTGACTAAAAAAGAATTAAAGGATTCATTTATAAAGGTATAGTGATGTCTGGAAACCTCAAGGATAGTGCAATGCCCTTAGGCCAACAATAGCTCCGTATTTTTTTTTTATGTCATTCTGTTTATTTATAACACAGGATGAATTAAAAAATCAGAGTTACATGTTTCTTCTCCACTATTTTGTCATACATCCTGAAAACTTTCATCTGTATGGCCAAAGGTAGGAAGTCTCAATAATCTACATGTACTTGCCAAAGCAAACCTCACTCTGGGTTGTTTCTTCTTAGCTGTATTTCACAGAGGGATACTGAAAGTTCAATTTTTCTTTCTTTCTTTTTCTTTAAAATTACTTTAAGTTCAGGGGTACATGTGCAGATCTTGCAGGATTGTTACATAGGTATACATATGCTATGGTGGTTTGCTGCCTCCATCTCTCCTTCAACTACGTTAGGTATTTCTCCTAATGTTATTCCTCCCCAACCTCTCCACCCCCTGCTATTGCTCCCCTAGCCCCCAACCCCCAACAGACCCCCAGGTGTGATATTTGCCTCCCTGTGTCCATGTGTCCTCATTGTCCAACACCCACTTATGAGTGAGAAACTGTGGTATTTGGTTTTCCATTCTGTGTCAGTTTGCTGAGAATGATGGTTTCCAGATTCATCCCTGTCCCTGCAAAGGACATGAACGCATCGTTTTTTATGGCTGCATAGTAGTCCATCATGTATATATGCCACATTTTCTTTATTCAGTCTATCCTTGATGGGCATTTGGGTAGGTTCTAAGTCTTTGCTATTGTAAACAGTGCCACAATGAACATATGTGTGCATGTGTCTCTATAATAGAATGATTTAGTCCTTTGGGTATATATCCAGTAATGGGATTGCTGAGTCAAATGGTATTTCTAGTTCTAGATCCTTGAGGAATTGCCACAGTCTTCCACAAATTTACACTCCCACCAACAGTGTAAAAGTGTTCCTATTTCTCCACATCCTCTCCAGTATCTGTTGTCTCCAGATTTTTTAATGATCGCCATGCTAACTGGCATGAGATGGTATCTCAATATGGTTTTGATTTGCATTTCTCTAATGACCAGTGACAATGAGTTTTTTTTTTATGTGTTTGTTGGCTACATAAATGTCTTCTTTTGAAAAGTGTGTGTTCATATTCTCTGCCCACTTTTTGATGGAGTTGTTTGTTTTTTTCTTGTAAATTTGTTTTAGTTCTTTGTAGATTCTGGATATTAGCCTTTTGTCACATGCATAGATTGCAAAAATTTTTTCTCACTCTGTTGGTTGCTGGTTCACTCAAATGATTTTTTCTTTTGGTGTGCAGAAGCTCTTAAGTTTAATTAGATCCCTTTTTTCTCTTTTGGCTTTTGTTGTCATTGCTTTTGGTGTTTTAGTCATGAAGTTTTTGCTTATGCTTATGTCCTGAATGATATTGCCTATGTTTTCTTCTAGTGTTTTTATGATGTTACATCTTATGTTTAAATCTTGAATTCATCTGGAGTTAATTTTTGTATAAGGCGTAAATAATGGGTTCAGTTTAGTTTTCTGCACATGGCTAGCCAGTTTTCCCAAAACCATTTATTAAACAGGGACTCCTTTCCCCATTGTTTGCTTTTGTGAGGTTTGTCAAAGATCAGATGGTTGTAGATGTGTGGTGTTATTCACAAGGCCTCTGTCCTGTTCCATTGGTCTATATCTCTGTTTTGGTACCAGTATCATGCTGTTTTGATTAGTGTAGCCTTATAGTATGGTTTGAAGTCAGGTAGCATGATGTCTCCAGCTTTGTTCTTTTGCTTAGGGTTGTCTTGGCTATGCAGGCTCTTTTTTGGTTCCATGTGAAGTTTAAGGTGGTTTTTTCCAGTTCTGTGAAGAAGGTTAATGGTAGCTTGATAGGTATAGCACTGAGTCTATAAATTACTTTGTAGTCTATTTATTACTTTGGGCAATATGTCCATTTTCACAATATTGATTCTTCCTAACCATGAGCATGGAATGTTTTTCCATCTGTTTGCATCCTCTCTTATTTCCTTGAGCAGTGGTTTGTACTTCTCCTTGAAGAAGTCCTTCACATCTCTTGTAAATTGTATTCTGAGGTATTTTATTCTCTTTATAGCAATTGTGAATGGGAGTTTGCTCATGATTTGGCTCTCTGTTTGTCTGTTATTAGTGTATAGGAATGCTTGTGATTCCTGCACATTGATTTTGTACCCTGAGACTTTGCTGAAGTTGCTTATCATCTTAAGGAGATTTGGGGCTGAGATGATGGGGTCTTCTAAATATGCAATTGTGTTATCTGCAAATAGAGACAATTTGACTTCCTCTTTTCCTATTTGAATGCCCTTTATTTCCTTTTCTTACCTGATTGCTCTGGCTAGAACTTCCAATGCTATGTTGAATAGGAGTGGTGAGAGAGAGCACCCTTGTCTAGTGTCAGTTTTCAAAGGGAATGCTTCCAGTTTTTGCCCATTCAGTATGATATTGGCTGTGGGTTTGTCGCAAGTAGTTTTTATTTATTTTGAGATATGTTTCATCGGTACCTAGTTTATTGAGAGTTTTAAGCATAAAAAGCTGTTGAATTTTGTCAAAGGCTTTCTCTACATCTACTGAGATAATCAGGTAGTTTTTGTCTTTAGCTATGTTTATGTGATGGGTTACATTTATAGATTTGCATATATTGAACCAGCCTTGCATCCCTGGGATGAAGCCTACTTGATTGTGATGGATAATCTTTTTGATGTGCTGTTGCATTTGGTTTGCCAGTTTTTTATTGAAGATTTTTGCATTGATGTTCATCATGGATATTCATCTGAAATTTTATTTTTTAGTTGTGTGTCTGACGGGTTTTGGTATCAGGATGATGTTGGTCTCATAAATGAGTTAGGGAGGATTCCCTCTTTCTGGATTGTTTGGAATAGTTTCAGAAGGGGTGGTACCAGTTTCTCTTTGTATGTCTTGGTAGAATTTGGCTGTGAACCCATCTGGACCTGGACTTTTTTTGGTTGGTAGGCTATTTATTGCTGCCTTAACTTCAGACCTCATTATTAGTTTATTCAGGGTTTCAACTTCTTCCTGGTTTATTCTTGGGTAGCTCCCTATTTTTAGCCTTGTGTTTGAGACACAATGGGAGGGAACAGTTAACAGAATCTAGAGACAGAACATGTTATGGAGAAGACCATCTGGCAGGAGATGTGCCCACAGGCCAAGGATGCAGCAGCCTGAGATGACTGCAAAGGAGGAAGGTTGACCTCACTTTCCTTCTCTCTGGTCTCCTACAGTGCCTTCCATTGCTTAACTGGAAGTCAGAGAATGAGCCCTTTGATAAACTCCAAACAGGTCAGGCTGCAAGGGCACAGAGCTTGTGATGAGGGGTTGGGAATGGATCTGGGGGAACAAATGGGAGATGACATTATATTAGAAAAGGTAAGTCCTATAAAGACACGGCCAAGGCTCTCCTCTCCGATCCACACCTTCACCTATCCTTATGCGTCCTCCTTACTCCCAGCATCATTTATGAAAACACGTTGCTGGAGACTGTAGTGAGCACATCACACATTTTATTTTCTCATTTCGACTTCACAACCTTGCCTGAGTAGATGAATAGACAGATCAAAAAAGGAGAGTAAAATCTCTCTGACTCACAAGTCTATGTGACATGCTGAATTCCTCAATGTTATTAGCACATCTAAGTTGGGTATTTCACTGGGGCAGTATCTTCAGGAGGAAAAACTCCCCAAGCTCCCCTCTGCCCGGAGACCTTTCCAACCTCCATTTACTTGACTAGCTATAAATCTTCACTCCTGACTCAGATAGGCTTTCTTTCCTAGCATGCTTTCATTGAACCTCTTGTCTGGTAATATATCCCTCTCTTGGAATTCTCATTGTCACTAGCCTTGCTTGTAATATAGCACTAATCACAGTGAACTTATTCATCTTTGTTTTTTTTTTCTCACGAGACTGTTAGGTCTTTCAGATCAAGGACCATTTCTTTTTTCATTTATGTGTCTGTAAAACACACAGTGGCTAAAATGCACTAGGGCTCAGTAAATATTTCTTAACTGAAATATTAAAAAATAAGGACGACTTTGTCTATAACTTAAAAAAGATCAGGTAGAGGACAGTAAAGGAAGATAAAGTACAGAATATCCTTTATTCTTTAATATTTCAGGAATATTCTATACTCAGGAAACCTAGAAGGTTGTGTAACCAGATAGGCTAAAATGATGTCGTGAAAATCCTACTGTTGTCACCCACGTGAACGCCATCTCATTGCAGTTAATGGAAATAAATGTACCATTCAGTACTTTAAATCATGAAGCAACATAACTGCCTTCTATTTGCAGTGACCTTCTGGTGCCCTCATTATTTCCTCACTGCAGATGTCTGTGCCTAATCTTGTTGATTCAGCAAAAGGGGGTGCATCCAAAAGGCATAGGTGAGGTGCAGAGAGGTAGGGAAGGGAAAAAGGAGTCTGAAGTTCCCTAAGGAATGGAGAAGGACCACTGGTGATTCCTCTAGCCTCACTCCTGTGTCTCTCCTTGCATTGAAAGTGCTTTACAAGTCTTCCCGAGAGACCACTAGCACCCTGAGGGCTGGTGACAAATTTAACCCATCTCCAATCCTCAGTGCCTGGTACAGGATGCTAGATGTAGGAGGTGTTCAGTAAATATATAAATGACAAATGAATGAGTGAATGAATAATTAAGAGAATGACTTGATTTTTCCTCTACCACTGATTCAGAAGATTTGGCTGAAAGGGTAGGAGATGAAGTTAGGATCCTGTAAAGAAGATCATGATTGAATTTTTTTTGGGGGAAAAAAACTTCAAACAAAGAACCTTTTGTTCTTCTCCTGGTGCTCTCTCTCCCCTTTCTCACTGACAGCCTCTTGTTCTAGTGATTAACACCCCTCACTGTCAGATCTGGCACTGTACACATTCTATCTGTTTGGTTCCATGTTATATTCTTAAATGCTTTGTGCAATGCTTGGCACATAGCTGTAGCTCAGTGAGTACTTTCAACAAAGTTAAAACCTCTTTCTCTGGAGTTTTACTCTTTCTCACATAGTCAGTCACCTCTCACCTCTCCTCCCTCCACCTCCAATGCCAAATACATACCCTAAGCTGCCTTCCCTGTGGATCTAAGTTCTCCTGTTGTTTAACTTTTCCTTTTACAGACAAGGAAACTGAAGCTTTAAAGATAAATGCTTGCTTAAAGTCATATGAGTTAGTATCAGACTTGGAATTAGAAAATGAATTTCTTGTCTCCTTTGCCATGACATTGTGACCCCAACATTCAGTTTTTTGGTTCATTGGCTTTCAAAAAAATCTTTTTAATTAGGAAACTTTTTGTTCAAAGGAGATATTATCCAGGAGTTCAATATGTAAAGTAAATAAAGTCCGTGCTAGTCTAAACTAGTGGTAGGGATACTCCCCTCAAAACTCAAAGACAGGGTGAGCATGTTGGCTTACACCTGTAATCCAAGCACTTTGGGAGGCCAAGACAGGTAGATCACCTCAGCTCAGGAGTTCAAGACCAGCCTGGGCAACATGGTGAAACCCTGTCTCTACCAAAAATACAAAAACAAAACAAAAAAAAAATAAAAAAATAAAAACTTAGCTGGACATGGTGGTGCATGCCTGTGGTTCCACCTACTTGGGAGGTTGGGTTGGGAGGATGGTTTGAGCCTGGGAGGTGGAAGCTCCAGTGAGCCGAGATCCCACCACTGCACTCCAGCCTGGGCAAGGCAGTGAGACCCCATCTCAAAAACGAACAAGAACAAACCAAAAAATGAAAACTAAAACCAAACAAACAAATTAAAAAACTGAAATACAAATGGTTCCTGGGGAGTTCAGAGGAACACAGTATGAAATTATTGATATAATAGGGTATGTGAATCTCCACCCAAAGCACCCTGGTGAAGGTAGGGAGAAGGATCAGTTGAGACTGAGCCCATACCTATATCTTCATGTGAACCTATGTAGTGGCTGTGGCAGTTATGAGAGTACTCTGGCAGAGAAGAATTACCGAGAATAGGGAAGCATTCTAACTTGGAATCAAAAATTGCAGGTTCAAGGCTATCCGCCAATTACTAAGGGCAAAGTTGTAAAATTTCCCCTAATTCAGTCTTGATTTCTTCAAGATGTTAATGAAGCTTGATAATATTAGTGGTGAGCAAGCTATTTTTCTTCTAATGCTAATGCAGGATATAAAAAATGTTTAAGTGCCAGTTATTTAAAAAATCAAAGTGAAAATAACTTTATTGAGTTCTATGGGGAAAATTATATTTTTATAACCTATACTGCTTCATTTATTAAATAGGAGACTTTCAATGAGATACTTGAAAGCTTTCTAAGCCACTAAAATTATATCTTGACATACTTGAGAAATAAGAAGACAGAGACAAGTTTCTAATATTCTACTCTGAAACTGTGAAGTAGTATAATTTAACATTCACGTTTATTCACATGCATATCTATTCATTAGTGAAAAATCCTGCAATGTTGGTATCATTAATGGGGAGACTCAGAGAAATAAAGTGATTTTCTCCAAGTCATTCAGCAAGTTTTTTATAGAGCTGGAACTCAGAGTAGTTAATTCCAGTTAATGCAATGTTTACTAAGTATATTAATGAAGGCAGACCTAGCAGCTGTAATAAATAAGCTTCTAAATCTTAATGCTTAACACTATAAAATTCTGTTCTTGCTAGTATAAGAGCCTAGTGTGCATACTTGTGGTTAGTGAGTTTTTTCTGTGTAGTGATTCAGGGAGTCAAGCTCCTTCTATCTGTGGTTCTGCAATCTTAAACACAGGGCTATTTCATGTTAACCTGGGAGTTATCTCCATTCCATTCAGCTGGAAAGGGAGAAGCACACGGAGGATTGCATGTGCAGCATTTTAATGGAACAGGTCTGGAAATGACTCACACATGGCATTGGTCATACATCAGTCACATGACCATTCCTAACCACAAGTGGGCTGGGAAATACACTCTACTGTGTGTCCAGTAAGAAAAGGGGCATGAAGGTTTGCCAAATTGCTGTTGTGAGCACCCTTAGGACTAGGACCATGTCTTATTCATCTCCCTGTGTTGTACATTGTTTTTGCATGGGATTAATACATGTTGTGAACCGTTCTTCCTTCCTCCCTTCATGTGGATACAGTTGGAGTTGCCATGTTGTTAAACATAAACTTGCTTCTCTAGGCACTAATGATTGATGCAAGGTAGGCACCACCTGAAGCTAAACCAGATAGAATCCTTCATAGATGCCTTATCTGGGAGTTTTCAAGCTGTGATGGAAGAAATACACTTCATCCTCTGAAGGTTGAATCTGTGCAATATGAAGCTCAGGAGTTGTTGGTGGCCAGTGTCCCACCTTGCAGCAGAAAGTAGTCTGCAGTGATGGGTAAGAAAACCAGCAGAGAAGTCTAGAAAAGTGACAGAACTAGTCTTTATGATTCATGACCCAGATTTCAATTGCTCTGAGACCCTACTACAACCATCCTTTCCTGAAGTTTGGTTGTTCAATGCTATCCTAATCTGTTCAGGCAACTAATGAAATATCTTAGATTGGGAAGCTCATAGACCACAGAACTTTATTTCTCACAATTCTGGAGGTTGAGAAGTCCAAAAGCAAGGTACTGGCAGATTCAGCATCTGATGAGGGCCTTCTTGTTGGTTCATAGATGGCACCTTTTCTCCGTGTCTTCACATGGTGGAAGGGGCAAGGCCTTTTATTAAGGATGCTCATCCCGTTTGTAAGCGGCCTCATGACCTACTCATCTCCCAAAAGCCTCGCCTCCCTAATAGTATCCTGTTGGAGGTTATGGGGGACAACATTCAAACCACAGCAAACACTCCTACCTGTGTGAGATAACACAGTATCCTAATAAATTCCCCCTTTGTCTGACCTTATCTGTAAGGTGTATGCCTAAAGCAATCACGAGAGACCCAGTCCTGGAGTTTAATGGCACAGAGTGACCAGTGATTGTCTCTGCTGCTCCCCAGCAAGGCTTTCTGACAAGGCCTGTTTCTCACCCTGGTGGGTCGTTGTGAGCTCATTCCCCACCCTGCAGGCCTCCCCAGCCCCATTGGGGAAGGCTATAGTCCCTCCTTGGGGCTCCCTTCAGAAAATGTTGTGCCTGAGGATTCCTAAAAAAATGTTCTCTGTGATTGCATGGTGGACTTTTCCCTTCTCTTTCATCTGCCTCAAGTAACCTGAATGATTGTGTTTTGACAAAGGGCGAAGGTTCTTGTCTGGAGCTAGGTCTCAGTTCAGGGTTCACTCGTATCCACAGCGGATGCTCTGTGAGGCCCCATCCCACTCTGAGCCTTGTACTAGTATTACATGTGGGCTGAGGTTGGAAAAATAACTACTTTTGGAGTGGCCTCTTTGACAAAGCTACTCCCCCGTATGTTTCTATCTAAGCCTAAAAAAAAGGATAAATAACTTCGTCATGCATGAGCTGGGTAGCCTAGTGACCTTTAGGATGTCTGTTTTTCTCATTTGTAAAATTACTTATTAGTGAGGATGACATTACATTCGTGTATGTGACACACCTAGCACAGTGACAGGAGCTTGCTCGGTGTTGATTGCTCCCTCATACCTTCTTGTATACCTACCTCCACATTCAGGGCTCTGAGCAGTAAAGGGGGATTAAGATGCAAGGGGTCTGATGGATTTCTCCAAATTCTCTCAGAAACCAGCACTTCGGTCCCTAACCCACTCTGCTTGGCCCCTTTTTCCTTCCTCCTTCCACGACGCCTCTATTTCTTCTTTACATTGAAGTGTCCTTGTTTTCTCTGATAGACCCCTCTTCCCTCCCGCTTTGCCTCTCCCCTCCCACTGGCCCCAGCTGCTGGTGTAGCTGCCTGTTCTGATGCTATTGATTTTTTTCTATAAAAGATTGCTCAATTCATTTTCTCCACTGCAGCCCAGTGCCAGACCTCAGGGTGGGCCCCACGATGACCGAGTTGATTACGTGTGCGCTTCTCCTGAAGTACTGCAACCACATTCCTTTTCTATTCCCAGGCAGGATTAGGCAGTGAAGGTGAACGTGATTCATAAACTCTAAAGAGCTAAACAGAGAGCAGTGGACCCTGTCATCTCATCTGCTTATTTACAAGGCTTTGCACAAGGCCTGGGAATGAGTGGGTCTTAATAATGTTTGCTGAAATTAAATGAATATCTTGTTTTAGCTTCACGGCATTCTGGGCATATAAGTAGAATCTTCATTGATGTCTGATTGCCTGCAGCAGTGGCTTGCAACCTTGACTGCACTTTAGAATCACCTGGGGAGATTTAAAAACTACCCATGGCTGGCCTTACCCCAGACAAGTTAAACTCAGACTCTTGGGCAGTGTAGCCTGAGCATTGGTGATTTGTAAGAGCTTGACAGGTGACTCTGATATGCCACCCTGGGCTACAGAATAGGACTAGATCCCCTAGCCTGGCACAGAGTCCAATATGTCTTGGCTCACGCCATGCTCCAGCCTCCTCTCCTTCCTCTGTATTCCACACTCTCCAGGCACTAAGACATGCTTGCTCTTCCCCTGAATATCACTGTGCCTTTGCTCATGCTGTTCCCGCTTCAAAAAATTCCCTTGCCTAAACTCCCTTCCTGGCAAGCTCCTAGTCATCTTCTATGGTTCAGATCAAACATCACCTCCTCTGAGAAGATTTTTTTGTCTTCTCAAGTCTCTGTTGCTCCAGGTTTTCACCTCTGCTTGTATTCTCTTTTCGAAATGAATTTTGCCCAATGTCTTCAATTTCTGTCTGATCACCCTGAATTTATTTTCTTCCTCTCTAATTGGCCCTTCCTGTCTGACAGTCCAGGTAGATTTTGTTTTTTAACTTGGCCTTATACTCTAGCTTTGTCCCTGGACACAGGTGTTTTGGGCCTTCTTGGCTCTAAGGTCTGATGCCGGTTAACTGACCTCATTTCCCCATCCTTTCTAGGCCCCCAGAACCCCTGCCTGTGTACAATGGCTGACACTCTGCATCTCTGGGGGAGGCATTTAAATACAAATTACACTTGGGAGTAATGGCCCACGTGTATTGAGTCTTTCCTATGTGCCATGTTAACATGCTTCATTGCATTATCTCACATAACCCTTTACTGATGAGCCAGTGGTCCTTAGAGACCTTAAGTAAATTGTCCAAGGTCAAACAGGTGGCAAGAGGCAAAGGTGAGATTACCATTGAGGCTAACTAACAGTTTCCAAAGCCTGGATGATACTTGGGTGCTCCTTCTCTGTGCATTTTGTTTTTAACTCTGTTATTACATTCTGAGTGTTGTATCGTAATTTATTGGTTGGTGTGTCTTGTCTACCCCACTGAACTGTGACTTTCTCAAGGACAGAGGATGAGATATTCAAGTCTATACTCCTAGCACTTAGCAAATTGCCTGGCACATAACAGAGGCTCAATAAATACTTATGGACTCAATAAATAAATGGCCACTATAGCCTTGAGCAAGGCTCTTGGAGAAAAGGAGACAGACCAATCTTGACCACAGTCTGGTCAAAACACCCACTCTCCTACAGCCCCCATGAGTGAAAGCTCTGCTTTGCAGGGAAGGCAGATGGGTGGAGGAGTAGGGGCTGCTGGCCCGAGGGTGCCTTTCCCCGGTTCTCTTGAAATCCAGCATCTGTCCCATCCTATAGCCCAGCAGCAAGAGAACATTTGCTCCCTGAAGGGCCGGCACTGTGCCAGCAGCAGGTGGTGGCCTGTCCACTGGGAGGGAGGGAGGCAGCAGGCAGGAGCACTGATGTGTGCCTGAGACAAGATGCTGCAAGTCTGCTCGTGGCATGGCAGTGACAGCAGCTGGGCCAGGGCTGCAAGCCACCATTCTGTAACCATTAAAAACCGGTTGCTGTCCCTTTCCTAATAATAAATTATCACTCTAAATTGTGCTGGTTTCAGAGAGAAAAGAAAAACACTCAATAGACAAAAACAAAAATAAAAAAATCAAACAAAAACACAAAAATCCACTAAACAAACAGGGTTCGACCATATGTTATCAGTTGGGTTGTCTATAAAATTGATTGGTTTCTTGGTAATTACAGAAAAGCTTTCTGGCTACATTTCAGGATACACTTTTTTGTTTTCTCCCAGAAAAAAAAAGTAAAACAACAACCTGCACCCATCCGACAACATACACATTTGGGAACAAGAAGATGGGAAACAGAGTAGAGGTGACATCATATTTCTGACTGCTTGTTTAGTTGCTGGGGGAGCTTACGTGCTATTAACCAAGTCATCAATACCTCCTCTTCGTGACTGTCTGAAAATATGCAGCTTTGCTATTAGCAGGATTGGACTTCACAGGGTGCCTATGAATTTGACCTCAATGGCCCAACATGCTTTGGCCTTCTATAGGTCACTTTTTAATTCAATCATCAGATAAAGTGGCTTAGAGCTCCAATCCTGTCTACAGTGGGCAGTCCAGTGCCCTCTTGAAGGGTTAAGGGGATTCATGACATAGGTGACTATGATCTCCTATAGCTTCTTGTTATAAATTTTGGCTTCTTGATCAACCAGCTTACACTTGGGCCTCTTGGGACATCCCCTCTGTCTCTCCCAACTCTGTCCCATTCATCGACAGGAGTTTACTTCATTCAAAGCATCACTGTTGGAAAGCAGCTATGTATATGTAGTAGACTTTTACTAAAACTTTATGGATAACTACAGGGATGTTGGCAGAAAACAGGAACCAACCTACAATGTAAACCAGGTTACTAGATGTCTCAAAAACTGCCAGCCTCTCTACCCATGGGAAATCCTCACTTGCTGTGCTTACATTCAGTCCCTACTTACAGACATGTTTTATTAGATCACGACTGCAAAATTCCTATTACTTTGTGTGCAGAATTTTTTTTTAAAGTCCAACCCATCCAGAACAGCCTTACTATATACAAACCTTCCATTTTCCTAAACAGTCAACAGTCTCTGAACTTTGTTCTAAAAAAGTAAGGAATCCAGCTGTTATTCTAAGAGCGGGAATTTGATTGGATAAGTTTGACATCAAATTATTACTATAAGATGTTACTACTACAATTACTATTAAAATTACTAATGCTATAAACATAAAACACTTGGGCAGTTTTGTGCCACCTTAGCTTAGAGGCTATGAGCACATGCTCTGCTCCCTGATCGGAAGCAGTTTGGAATGGGCAACAGAGTGGCACTGTGATGTCACAGATATGTCACACAATCTACTTGGAATGATCTCCTTGGAAGAGGCTGTGAGTATGGCATATATTTAAATTTTCAGTCTGTGTTTCAGTTGGGTATGGCTGGTCTTTAAGAGGATGAAACCG
Source organism: Plecturocebus donacophilus (assembly GCA_004027715.1). NCBI lineage: Eukaryota > Metazoa > Chordata > Mammalia > Primates > Pitheciidae > Plecturocebus > Plecturocebus donacophilus. Next base: position 9,924 of record PVKP010004109.1, on the reverse strand, counting down.
ATATCCTGACTACGGGTTCAATAGTTACTTAACACATGGATGGAGGAAAACTACTCAGTGGCATAACTGTCCTTTTCCACACTTGAAATCATCTCAAATACATGAGATTATTTGTGAGTTTGTGTGGACTTGTGCTTGATGAATCAGAATAAATTTTTCAAGGTGCTGTCAGTAGACAGCAGGAGTTTGCACTCTACATTTTGGAATCTTTCATGGAGACTGGAAGAATACCTAGCACATAAACTTGCTAAATGAATAAATGGAACACACAATCCAGGCACTTTCACTGTACTCCAGAATGTTCCCCTTAAACACCACACATGTGCGCACACACTCTCTCTCTCTCTCTCTGTGTGTCTCAACTGAGTTAATTCTAACTTCTTCCTATACATCTTAGCTCCTTGTAATCTATGTCATAATGTTCATTACATTTTTCCCTTGAACTCTATCTTCCCATCACATTTGCAATGGCATTGTTTGAATTGTATTGTTTGAATACTTATGGAATTCAAAACTTATTGAATATCATTGCATAAGTATTTGTACATGTGTTTGTGATTATTGATTGAACTTCTTTACTCTTTTCTATGCCTCAGACTCCCTGAGGAGAGGCCATGTCTGTGTTATCTGCTTTTTTTTAAGGAATGACCCAGTGCCTGGAATGCAGAAGATATTTATGACAGAGATGGAATAAGCTTCACCAAACCCGTTTCCTCTTTATTGCCACTATGAGCCAGGCTGTACTTCCTAGTCTCAGTTGCAGTTAAGTATGGCCATTTGATGGAGATCCAGCCAATGGGATGTGAGGAGCAGTAACATGAGCCACTTCTAAGCCTGACCCTTTACAATCTCCCATGTGTGATCTTCCTTGCTCTTTCCTCCTGCCTCTGGCTTCTGAAAGCAAGTACAGTGACTTTGGAAGCTACATATGTAAGGCAGGGAAGCCATGAGATGGAATGAACCTGGGCCCCTGAATGATCATGTGGAAGAAAGCCATCACCAGTCAGGATTACCTGTTGAGGACTACACTTGAAGAAGAAATGTTTATGGGATTTGAGTTTTCATATATTTTGAGTTTGGCTAGCATGACCTCAACTCATGCAGTATTAAATTTTGTGTTTGTAATAATTAGATACATACAGAGAAGCAAATATTCAGGATACAAATTGTGTCATTAGAAATGTTGAGTCCTGCTATATTATGCCAATCTTCAAGGCACTAGAAGATAAATGGTTCCATAAGAATGGTAAATGGTACCCTAGCTATCCAGGACTCCTTCCTCCACACTGCAGTTAACAGAGGCTTGTCCGTCTTCACACCCATACAAATACTCTCTTCTCTAACACACCTAATTTTCCCAGTGCTCTCCATCCCCAAATAGTCCTATATTCCCTTCTGTGCTATTGAAAAATCCAGTATTTTAACAGGCAGGAATGATCTTTTGAAGCCAATTTGTATTAAGGCATAAACTACTACTTTCTGCTTTACTTTCACAAGGAGGATATGCATTTTTCTGAAGATTGGCAAAAATTAGTCTCTCATTGCTGATATTTCAGGAGTAGTGTCAAATGAAGCAAGCATTATTAAGCAGTGAAAGGCAGTTTGCAGTCAAATCATCACGAAGTGTTTCCAGTACTCCATTCAGAATGGCAGAGAAGAATGATGGAGGGAGCCTGAGGTCTTGATAAGACAGAACAGCCTTGCCAGCCCTGGATGTCAACCTCTGAACTTTTTGATTGAAAGAAAATCATTCCTAACTGAAATGGATGCCAGTGTTTTCCCATGACAATGTGCTTCCTCTAGAATCATGGATGTTGGGAGAATAAGAAGAGAGAGTACAAATTTAGAGGTTATGGGGCCAGGAGGACTGTAGAAATACTTTGCAGATGGTTAACTTTGATAAAGATATAAGAAATACGGTGGTCTGGCAACTGCAAACTAATCTACTCACCAAGAACCTGACTTTGCAGAGGAATGAAAAGAGGATAACTATATAAAGTATATTACTTCCAAACCAAAGTTTAGTTAAGACTTAGTTAAGTAACAGCACCCATGTTACCCTCATAAATCCCAGACGATGGCCTCATCACCTGTGGCCTGACTAAGGATTTTAATTTTCAAGTACACTTAGATTTAGGGCATAAACCTGCATTTTAAGACTGTTAGTTGGGACCTGAGGCCATCAGCTCCTGCCAGCCCCTCTTCTTATGGAGCTAGATTCAGACAGACCTCCTTAATCCACAGTGAGACCCTTACATGACAATGATGCATCCCTTCCTAAAAGGCCCTGAATTTTTTCTCCAACTTTGAGACTCTTCCTTAGCCCTGTTGTTTACACAGTCCTTCATGGCACCCCTCCCTCATGGCTTGCACATGCTTTACTCATTTCCACATTCCCAGTGCTCAGCGTGCGGCTTGGCACACATAAGGTGCTCAGTCTATATAGATTGACTACCTAAAATGACTTAGTAATTTGTTGAACTGGCTCCATCCTGGAGAAAAGACCAACTCCTGCTGCTCTGATTAATTTCCCTCCTTCTCATTGGCTCAAGTTTATGGCTACATAATCAAAGCCACCCAGGACTGAGACAAGAGATAGATGCAACTCTTCCCAACTGAGGGGATGAGAGAACGGGGCATGTCAAATGTAACAAGATGCAGAGGAAAAGAAACAAGAACCTGCTATTATTACCAAACATTTTGGATAGTGGATATTTTTCCTAAGGGGAAATTGAGCTAGGAGAATTCTACATCAGGAAGATGAGATAGTTGTTTATATTGGAAAGGACTGAAGAGAGTAAAATAAATTGCTTTAAATCTGACATTCTGACATATATGGATCAAGACATGATAAAATAAATCCTAACAATAACATTTCAATGGTAATTATATCTATGATGATTACTACGACCATTATTACTGTCACCACCTCCTTTGCCATCATTATTACCACCATTTCTTGGACATCTATTATCTGAGCCTAAGCTTTGTGATTTTACCACCATTACCTCATTTGATCCTATAAACACGTATGTTAGCCTATCTGAATTAGGATATTTGAGCTACCTGACAAAAAAAAAAAGTATAGCTATGGGGATAATGGTTTGAAAAAATTTTAATAAAATTTATATTTTTCTTCAAATTATGAAAGTAATATATTTGTTATAGAAAATACAGAACAGAGTGTATTATTAATAAGAACTCACTTTTTCCTCCTCCCCATTGCTTTCCTCATTCACCTACCCACAAATCCAAGTACTCTTTCTTTTTAAAAAAATTATTTTTATTTTAAGTTATGGGTTACATGTGTAGGACAGGCAGGTTTATTACATAGGTAAACATGTGTCATGGTGGTTTGCTGCACATATTAACCCATCACCTAGGTATTAAGCTAAGCATCCATTAGCTATTTAATCCAAGTACTCTTAATGAGGGAAAGGTTTGATAAATTGATTCCTAAAGAGTTACCAGGTAACTTCTGTATTGCCTTTCCCAGAGAGATGTTTAGTCTCTTGTATACGTTCTAAACCCCCAAAGCAGAGCTGGACCTAGAACTGATAGGAACTTGAGGCAGAAGAGACTCCCTCGTAGAGAAGACAGCTTTGAGTGAGGGTCTCTGAGATGCCCCTCAGGCTGCATTGTCATGCGGCGGCCCACTCTGCATGGGCTTCAGTCACGTTCTAGATGTGAGCATACATGTGTGCACCTGTGAGTGTGTCTGTGCATTGGAGAGGAGCAGTGAGAAAATAAGGCACGTTTGCTGAGTAGTCCTTTCTACATGACCCTCTCCCTTATTTTCCAGGAAGCTCCCACTGAGGCAGAATCACAGGAATTTGGAAAATGGTGAGTTGCCAGCACTAGGCTTTCTCACTTTGGCTGGTGTCACAGCCACATTGAATATTTTCTCCCAAATTGTGCATCGGAACCCTTTGTCAGGGGAATTGGGTCCAATTGTGCCTACATTTTTACCTTTACCAAGTGAAACTTTTAATGACTACAGGGTCTTTGAGGGATATGGTTTGAAAATAAATGTAGAGATTCAGAGGCAGGGGCCAAGCTGTCACGGTATGCCACCTGTTTCTACTCCCTTATGTCAACACAACAGCTCCTGCCCTGGGACTTTGATGTTGCTGCTTAGGCAGGAAACACCCTGGAGTCCTGAAATTCAGTGTGACACCTGTGAGTGCCTCACTGTGATTGCCTAGCAGGGCTGCAGACTGCACACATACATGCAAAGAGAGCTGAAGGTTCAACCCCTGTAATGTGACTTACATATTAGGTGCTGCCAGGGATCTTGCTTCAGGCATCTAGAGTTCTGACTTCAGGTACCCTGGGATCTGGCTTCCCAGATGTTGCCAGGGGGCTGGGTAGTACCAGCTGCATGTGTACTGTGGGAAGCAGCCAGCACCCAGGAATTTGCCTTTAAATCTCATCAGTAATAGGAGATATGTGTGGTTGCTGCACAAAATGGACTTGAAATATCCAGGAAAAGTAATCAAGACACCATTTTTTTCTTGTGGCTTGCTCTGAAAGCAGGGATAAGAGGCCTTATGTGGAGAGCGGGGTTGAAGCTGAGTTGTATTTGTAGCAGCAGTGAACAACAAAAATCCATTTCTGATCTGCAGACCTTAAATGTCTGGAGAGGTCAGATGAGATAAATGGCAAAAGTTCTAGACAGAGGGAAAATTTCCCATAGCCCAGCCGTCCTGGGCTCCACAGTGATTGAAATGAACTTCCAGGGGCAGGTGGAAGAGAGTGAAGGAGGGGATAGAGAGGAAGTGGGAGGAAATCAGGATGGGTTGGCATCTGGGGTGGGGGTTTAGCTTAAGGACACTAGGCTTTGAATCTCATCATTTGGCTTTTTCCCATCTTGTTCTTGGATTTAGAGACTCAAAGGTTTTTAACAGGAAATACTCAAGATTGAGTGGCAGAAGGCTATTTGTTTTTAAGTTTTGCCCTTTGGGTGATAAGAGACAATGTGTCACCCTCCTTACCAGAGGAAAAAGAAGGTTTTCTTTAGGGAAACACTTGAATAGAAACTGAACAGTCGTTGGGAAATGAGACAGTTCTAAAGACTCCTCACTTCTCCCTCACTGGCCTCAGCGTCCCCCCACCTTCTCAGCATTTGCTTTAGCCGTGAGCACATCCACTCCGTTCTTCTTTTGCTGCCACCTGCATTTCTAGGCATCTTCTTTGTTTCTGCTTGAAGTGTCTTTGGCTTGCCCTTGGTTCTTTCTGATTATTCTGAGCCAGACTCTACCTTGGAAGCTGCCGTTCCTAACATTAACTTAACTTCTTAGCATTCCTTGTTTCAACTTTCTGAGAAAAGATGTCTGATTGTCTGCTTTTAGGTCCAATCAGCTGTAGTGGAAGAGCAAAATCACTGAATATAAAACATGGTCATGTCGGCAGCAGGGGCTGTGGGCTGAACAACTTCACTGGGAAGAGGATAGGGGAGAAGGTACAGCAATGGGTACCTCCATTAAGACATAAGCTGCACCCTCAATAGGAACAGGCACTAGCTAGTTTTGGATGAAGGTGTGATAAGATCAGATGCATTTTTGAGTGATCAGAATGATCTAGGTATAGGCATGGCAGAGCAGGTGGAAGGGAAGGAGCCAATATGTGTCAATAGTCATCTATAAGTCAGGCACTTACAGGGAAGTATAATGTCTTTGTAGTTAGACAGACCAGCAGTGTCTGCTGCCCTGGCAGAAGTTACTTAAACTCACGGAGACTCAGTTTTCTCTGTATTAACATAATAACACCTACCTTAGTATCTGACCATTGGGATTAAATAAGAGAATATGTGTGAAAATGCATGGCACATGGCAAGCACTCAAATGTTTCCTGGTGGAACAGGATGGGTGGGTTAGGAACATCCAAATTCCGACATCGAGCTGAACTGAAATACAGGCCTCTCTACTCATTAGTTTGGGAACCTTGAACAAACTAGTTAAACTTCATAGACCACAGTTTTGTTATCTGGTGAGATGAATAGCATTGAATGGTGTAAAGCACATTTTCAATAAATGCTCATTATTATGATTATAGTTATTAATATTTATTCATTGAAATGACAATATACAGGAGCTCATCAGGTAGAGAATGGAAATAAGAAATTTCTTAGGTCATGGAAGCATGGAGGTATGGAAAATTTTGGAAAACAAAGAGGAGCCCGGTGAAGTAGGGTGGGGATACTGGGCAGATGGAAAGATGGGCAAGGGTCATAGAAAGGCCAGGATACCAGCGTGGCAGCAAGTGCCTTAGATTGGGAAGATGCAGAACTGTGGTCCAGAGTCAGCCCTGCGGAGGCCTGTTTCCTGACTTGCCATTTTCAATCTCTTTTCTACGCAGTTACGAGTCATGTTCCGAAATCTCAGAACTGAGCATGTATCCCCAAATAGAGCCCTACATGGCTCCCAGTTCCTCCAAGAGAAGGTCCAAATCCTTTAACATGGCACTCAAGGCCCTCACAATTGTTCTAGGCTCTGTATGTTCCTGCTGCCACAGCTAATCCACGCACACACACAAAACAGTTTTTCCCTCATTTCTACTTTGTTTTTCCAGCTGTAAAGTCAAAGCTTCAGGAAGGGGAAAGGGACGAATGGAGATCAGGTCACGTGCTTACACCTCAGCTGCCGGGCATCTGGGAAAGCGAGTACTTCTATTTTCATCTCTTATGAAAACATGGAATGTAAATCACTTTTCCCATATTCAAATTTAAATGATGGCTTACCTCTCCAGCGATGTTTGTATTTGAATGAAGCAGCAAGTTTTTGCCATATTGTAGTATCTTAACGGCACAGATATTTTGACTCCTTCTGTTTCTGGTTTGCTTTCACAAATGAATAAAAATACATTATTTTACATCAAATTCACATAAAGTATTAATAATTGAAATAATCAAAATAACAGAAAATTGGCAATGGCTATAATTTTACATTATTAAATATGTTAGAGGTGAATACATTGGTAACGTTGAAAAATGTAAAAATCAACTAGGGAAATAATAGTTTTCAGAGAAATAATCAAACCATTAAAGGCTAGAACTTGACATGGTAAAAAAAATTAATTACTAAAATATTTATAGTGAAAAGATCATTTTGAAAAGATTTATAAATGCAAAATAGAATTAAAAAATTAGACTTTGGGCTTGGACCAGTGGCTCACGCCTGTAATCCTAGCACTTTGGGAGATCGAGGTGGGCAGATCACTTAAGGTTAGGAGTTTGAGACCAGCCTGGCCAACATGGTGAAACCCATCTCTACTAAAAATACAAAAATTAGCCAGGCATGGTGGCACATGCCTGTAATCCTGGCTACTTGGGGGCTGAGACAGGGGAATCACTTAAACCTGGGAGGTGGAGGTTGCAGTGAGCCAAGATTGCGTCACTGCACTCCAGCTTGGGCAACAGAGTGAGATTCCATTTAAAAAAAGAAAAGTAGACTTTGTGGAAATAATGGCCCCTAGAGAAAACTTACAGAGATAGAAACTATTCTCATTTAATTTGATGTGGACAAAAATGAATGAAAGCTGTATCAAAAATAAATGTACATGAAAAACAGTGGATATTCATGAAAAATAATTTTAGTACGATAGAAATAAAGATGGAAAATACTACTAAATAGAAAATTGATCCAAGAATTAAAATGACTTAATTCTACCAGATAAATAATGTCTTTTTTTTTCAGGAAAATTTACCAATACTGGTATAATTCTGGGGCAGTGTTTGCCTTTATGAACATTGAGTTAAGACAATTTCTATGGCACTACATTTTGATTGAATTCAGCAATTGTCAGTCAGAAATTGTAACACCCATTTACTGGGCAATAACGCTATACAACTACTTATTAGAAAAGCAACTTTTGGCTAAAATCTTTTTCTGAATCCAAGAGAATGGCAGGGATTTATCCATTTCTTCCAGGTGGTTAATTAGATTCTGAGAGTAAGCTTCAATGTGATGTGATACTGACATGAAACCATGCCCAGTGGGAAGGATAGCAGCCTCACTGTATGACCTAGAAGCATACAGAAAAGCCTACCTTCTTCAAAGGCACTTGGAGGTAAGCACCTCAATACTGCTCCGACTGAGCTTCTTGCAGTGTCTCAAGGAATCTCCAACTCTCAGTCTCTTTTGTCATTCCCTTAAATTATTTCTCCTCTCTTCTCTGGTGCTGGGAACACAGATAGGACTGAGGTATCCTGGGGATTTGCTCCCTACAGTCAGCAAAGCAGTTATATGATATAGGGGTTTAGAAGCAACACAAACAGAGCACCTCCTCAATAAAGCCCCACAGACACTGCCTGCTGAGCTCCTTTTCTGCATCATTATCAGCACACAAAAGTATTTACTAGATCTCTTTGAAAACACTTCATTGTGACTCTGGACACAATGAAGGGAACAGATGTGGTGGGTCAGCCTCCAGGGGTTTGCAATCCAAGGTAGAAGGACAGATAGTACAAACACACGTGAGTGCTCAGGCATAACCTGCAAGCTAGGACACAGTTATGACAGTTGGGATTGACACAGTGTGGGAACCACAGAGCAGCGGTCTTGCCTTGACAGAGGATGCTTCTTTTTACCGCAGGGTTCCCTCTAGGGCTCCTTTAACAATGGGCCCTCTTCTCGTATTGTTAATGGAATCTGATTTACAAAAATGATTTGAAAATAACTTATGCAGGAAGATAGTGACTGCATACAGTTCATGATGCTGGTATAGAAAGATGTGCTAATACTGAGTATGCCAGTAAAGAAATGTAAACTTCTAGTTACATAATACACAACCCAAGGAGCTCCTTCCACTGTGTAGAAGCATCAAGAAAGCTGGTTCATTCGGTGCCTGGCAGAACACCTTACCTGTGTTTGTCAAGTAGTGTTTATGAATGAAAGAATTAAATATTTAAAAACAAAATATCTACCCCATTCATAGGTAAGATGAATAAAACACTTTTCTATTTTTTACTTTTTCTTTCTTCTCCTTCCTCTTTCCCTTGTTACTCCTTCTTTTTTCCTTGCTTTCCTTCTCCTCTCCTTTTTCCTTCTTTGATTCCTCTTCCTTGTCTTAACATTTACCATTTTTAAGTGTGAACTTATTCTGGTATGTAGTATAATTTGAGCCTTTGCATATTTTTCCCAGTGTGTTAATAACTTCCCTAATGCCACTTATCAAACAAGTGGTCCTTCCTTGGACCACTGATTTAAGCTTCTTCAGGATGGGGACTCTAGTTTATCAGTCTTATTTTATTTTATTGCACTTTAGGTTGTGGGGTACCTGTACAAAACATGCGGGATTGTTGTATAGGTACATACATGGCAATGTGGTTTGCTGCCTCCATCCCCCAGTCACCTATATCTGGCATTTCTCCCCATGTTATCCCTCCCCAACCTTCCTACCCCCAACTGTCCTACCCCTATTCCCCACCAACAGACCCCAGTGTGTGATGCTTCCCTCCCTGTGTCCATGTCTTCTCACTGTTTAACACCCGCCTATGAGTGAGAACATGCAGTGTTTGTTTTTCTGTTCTTGTGTCAGTTTGCTGAGAATGTTGGTTTCCAGATTCATCCATATCCCTACAAAGGACACAAACTCATCATTTTTTATGGCTGCATAGTATTCCTTTGTGTGTATGTGCCACATTTTCCTTGTCCAGTCTATCATTGATGGGCATATGGGTTGGTTCCAGGTCTTTGCTATTGTAAACAGTGCCACAATGAACATATGTGTGCATGTATCTTTATAATAGAATGATTTATAGTCCTTTGGGTATATACCCAGTAATGGGATTGCAGGGTCAAATGGAATTTCTATTTCTAGGTCCTTAAAGAATCACCACACTGTCTTCCACAATGGTTGAACTAATTTACACTCCCACCAACAGTGTAAAAGTGTTCCTATTTCTCCACATCCTCTCCAGCATCT